>JZKD02S1879302.1:283810-305264 GCA_000966675.3 Picea glauca
TATATATATATATATATATATATATATATACTGACTACGTGGTGACTTTGAAGTTGTGGGTGGTCAACTATCCTTGTACATCTTCAGTCGACTCCCATTGATCATCCCTCTGAGTTTTTTGCCTCCTAAGTCCTTCAACTATACAAATCCTCCATCTATGACAGTGTGTACTTTGTATGGTCCTAACCAGTGCATTCTAAGTTTTCCCGGATGCTAAATGGATTTACTATCATACATAAACACTAAGTGTCCTGCCTTGAAATTTTTCCTCTGGATATGTCTATCATGCTAAAATTTGTCCCTTGCTTTCTGAACTTCTTGGTGGAACCTTGCTAGGATCCTATCTTCCTCCATGATCATTAGTTGATTCATCCTATCCTGTATTGCGCCTCATTCTATCATGTTCATAATCATTTCTAAGCACAAAATGGGTACCAAACATTCTAATGGCACCATTGCTTCTTGTCCATATACCAATCTGAATGGTGTGTGTCATGTCAACTTCTTGCATGTGGTCCTATATGCCCACAATAATGATGGTAGTTTTAGGTCCCAATCATCCCTATTGACCTTACAAATATTCATCAATGCATTTTCAAGGATTCTATTAAAGTATTCTACTATTCCATTTGCTTGTGGATGATATGGTGTACTCTTTTGATGATGGACTTCAAATTCCTCAGTCATCGCCTTAATAGTGTTGTTAATAAAGTGAGTGCCTTGGTCACTCATCAAAATCCTTTGGTAACCAAATCTAGTGATCACTTGCTCAAATAGAAAGTTTGTTGTTGTTTATGAGCTACAATATTTGATTGGTTCTTCTTCCGCCCATCTTGTCAGGTATTCTATTGTGGTGATAATGTACCTTTATCTTGTCCTCTTTATTGGTGGGTTAATTGGTCCCACAAAATCTATTTCCTATTTTTCGAACACCTGCAAAGTTACATGTGGTCGTAAGGGCATCTTGTCCCTTTTATTAGGTTTACCAACCCTATGACATACATCACATCTCTGGAAGTAATCTTTTGAATCTCTGTGAATGGCTGGCCACCATAGTCCTGTGCACAATACCTTTTGTACGATATCTTTTCTTGTGTAATGTCCTCCCGATATCCCTTCATGGGATTCTTCTAAAATCCTTGGTATTTCTTGTTCTAGAACATATATTCTCAAGATTCTATTTGCGTCCATATTGTATAAGTGTCATGTAATCAACTGATAATCTGCAGCCTGGACTACAAGGTTTTTCTTCTATGCGGTGTTGTATTCTTGTGGAACACTCGTTGTACTCAAGTACTGGATAATGTCTGCAAAGTATTCATCGGCGATATGGACTGAAAATAACTGTGTGTCCAGAAAGTTGTACTCTAAATTTGTAGGTTACTCTTCATTCGTGACCCTTGATAGGTGGTCAGGTCCCTTTTCCATCTTCCATGGATTGACTATTACTTCAAAATCAAATTCTTCAAACAACAGTATCCATCGAGAAACTCTCCCCCCAAACACTGTCTTGTTGACTAGGTATTTGAGCATTAAATGGTCTGTGAACATCTTAAAATATTTTCCCAATAAGTAATGTCTGAACTTCTACAGTGCATAAACCATAGCTAGGCCTTCCCTCTCTGTAGTGTTGTAGTTTTTCTCTGATTCTGATAGTTTTTTGTTGACAAATTCTATAGGATGATCAAAATCTCTTTCTCTTAGCTGCACCAAAATAGCTCCAAGTTCTATGGTTGATGCATCTACATGTACATGTAATGTCTTCTCCCAATCTGGGAATAGTAGTATTGGCACGGTTACCATCTTTTCTTTTAGTGTATCCATACCATGTTGGCAATCCTCATTCCACTAAAAATTTGTATCTTTCCTTAATAGTTTCTCCATTGGCGTGGTAATCTGTGCACACCCTTTTATAAATTTTTTGTAGTATCCTGTGTTTCCTAATGTTTCTCTTAGTTGACAAACTTTTTTTGGTGATGGGAGGTTAAAAATTACTGCAACTTTGGCAGGATCTACTAGTAAACCCTGATTGCATACCATATGGCCCAATAGTATCCCAAACGGTGTTCTGAAGATGCACTTCTTGATGTTTAACGATACCTGGCACTGCCTGCATATTTCTAACATCATCCACAAGACCTTTACATGGTCTTTCAACAGGATATAGATTGTCCATTTGTCAAAATATACATCTAGAAATTGGTGGATAAATTCTTTAAATGCAACTATGACTACTCTAGAAAATATTGCTATTGCATTCTCCAGTCCAAATGGCATAATCATGTACTGGTAGGATCCTCATTCTGTAGAAAAAGTGGTCTTGTATCTATCTTTCAGCATATTGATGGGCATTTATGACACACCGTCAACGAGAAGGGTAGATCTGGTTTGGGGTTGTCTATTTAACCCAAGTCATTTGGGGTAATCTACCATGTTGGGTTTTAAGGCTCCGTTAGCCAACTAAGATTCTAGAATAACTAAAAGATGTGAACTAACTAAAAATACAATTCTATCAATCAATACTTTAAGTACAAATTCCTAGCTAGCAGTGTTCATGTACAATGGTTATAAACAATTTACAAGGTTTGAGCAAATCCTTGTGAAAGTGATTGTTTAAGATGAAGTATCTGAACAATATTAAATATAAAAAAAACTTATTATAATACTTTGGATATCACACTAGTAAACGATGAATGAAAATTGTTGTAAATGATATAACGAAAATAGACAAAGCAAATTAACATTTCAAATATTGCAATCATTATTCATTCACATATAAATAAATTAAAAAAATAGTATACTAACTAACCTCTAACTGATCAACAGTACTAAGATAGATTCATCTCTCTGTATTTGTATAAGATCTCTTAACCTGTCTCAAGTGTAAACCTATGACAAAAGAAAGCATAATACTTCCTGAAAAAACTGAAAGAAGTCTTTTATATTCTGGAACAAGTTTGAGATGAAAGAAAGACAAATGATTTTATATCATGTGACTTTAGAATGTCCAATAACTGAAAATGAAATAAAATCGAGTTCTCAGTAATAGTATTACCATCTACCTAGCATCATATGTAAACGCAAAATACTTGAATAGATTTTCAATCATAGATATAAACTAAACCAAAAGATAATGAACAACATAAAGAATAAGCAGGACATCAAATATTATGTGAAGAACAAACTAAAGCTAATTCTACATAGATAACATTTCACATCAAAAAATTATATGAGAAGACAATGGAAAAACATTGCACATTATACATAGGACGAAAGCCAAAGAGTAAATTGTTTTCTCATGTATTTTCAACAAAATATGTTCATCATATGGTCCAGGGAGAATTTTTGGGATAATAGACTCTTAAAGATTGAAAAAATTAATACATAAATGATAGAAATTAACCATGTATTGATAAAACAGACTAAAGCTAATTTAAATCAATGGATAATCAATTACTCAAAGAATATGAAGATATTATAATGAAAACAAAACCATTTTACTCACAGAACAAAAGCCATTAAGCAACCTGGAATTCCATATTCTTCTTCGAAAATACTGGTCCATTCACCCAAAGATTCCAACCATCCATTACTCCATTTGAAAATAAAAATTTTACAAAATAACTAATACACAATAAAGAAAGGATCAAAATCCTCCTATGAATTTCATGGATCTTATGGGCTTTGAAATTTCTCATATATTTATGCCATGAATGAATAGTCCGGGCGTCACTAATAATTTCCTCCACCTGAAATTTTTCTCGTAAAGAGACAACAATATCTCTCAAATAGTGCATTTGTTTTGGCAAAATATAGTGCTTAAGCTAAATGGGTCCATTCTGCAGATGGGTTTTCAATTGTTTCTTCAGATTCCTCATGGTTTGTCTGCAATTAGTCCTGCAAAGTCGTGTGTCTGTTCTTGAACGCATTTCCAAATCTTATCTATTGTTGCTCATAAATTATTTGCAGCAATCAAATATTATTTTTGGATCAATTATCTTGAATGTATTTAGATAATAAAATCAAGCCATGATCAGATCCGTACCAAATAAATGATAATAGAAACCTGTGAAACAAAAAAAAAAACAAATTAATAACCTAAAAAATGTGAATAAAACAAAATCTAGAACAATAAAATTAAAATGAATTTAAACTAACTAAAAGTTCTAAAAAAATATTGTTTATATTTTCCTTTCAAATATGATCTTAAAATTCTAGAAGCTTCAAGTTGATGGAGAGGAGAAAAATATTAATTTTGGGTTTTCACAAAATCAAACAAATGATAGATAATTCTTTTTTTAATTTTTATTTTTATTTTGAAATGAGATGCAAACTGACAAAAGAATTTAATTAATTAAACCTACCAAATGATTTTTTAAAAATGATTGCTAATTAGAAAAAACCAAAAACACAATCATAATTTAAACAAATGTAAACAATTGATAAAAAATAATGTTTTAGTTTAAATTAAGGTTTCTATGTTCATCTCCCCCTCATTCAAATTTGATCAAACGTGCACAAATGTCATAGAAAAGATGTGTCGCAATAAAATTTCTTCTTGTAAAATCATTGTTATTAATCCATGTCTTCAACCAATACATTCTCATAGAAGATAAATTCAATAAGGAAGAGGTAAAAACAAACTCCCAAATTATGAAGCTTTTCCATCAACATAAAAAATCTGTAGAAAGAAAAATGAAATGGCATATGGGATATGAAAGGCATTGGCCTCCCATAATTTGGCTCATCCAAAGACTTTGTAGACCTACATGACATAGTTAAGTGACATGTAGAAAAAGAATCAACATGGGAATTGGAGATCGCACAGGTAGAAAACATGGCACAGGGTCAAATAAAACAGTTTATGGAATATCTGATCAAGTCTCGTGTAGTTCTGCAATGGTTGAGTGCTAAGATCATCAAATACAGAGAACATGAAGTAGAATTGAAAGAATTATTGTTAGCCTCAATGGATCAGCACATGTTCCCATATGCTAACACATGTGAGGATCTCTTTGTCATGTGGTCAGAATATGAGAAGAGTCATCCACTCCAATAGAACAATGAGATGATTTCTAGAGAACAAAGAGATCAAGCGCCATGTGGCACTATTTTTTTTTACTTAACTTAAACTTGTAGCAACTATTTTTAGTTAGTGATTCTTTATAAATAAAAGGATTGGACTTTTAGAAAAGGTCGATGGTTTTGGGAAAAGACCCTCATTTTGGGAATTGTAAAGAACTATTTATGAACAAACTTAATTGAGAAGTCTTGTTTACGACCAGAGACAAAATTATGTTTTTCATCAAATGTGTTATGTGATTAGATTGAGGAGGAATTACTTCCAACTTTTATTTCAGTAATTGATGTTGTAACGAGTAAGATTTTCTGAATCTTTTGATAAGTTATTTGTTTCAATATTTTTGCAGTTCTTTTGTTCTTAATGATTGAAAGAAAATCATTGTGTTAATGTCTGATTGATGTTAAATCTAAGGAAACTATTTTTCTTACAATCATATTATTACATGCATATTTTTCTTACTATAATTTTATCTCAGTCAATGATGAAATACCATCAAGTTAATCTATTAGTACTAAGATTGTAATAGGTGTGAATTTCTTTGTCTGCATGCTTCATCATGAGGGTTATACAAGCTCAACCTTCTTCATTAGTTAAGAATCCCTTCTATCAGTTGGTTTATACCAACACATATCATTTTATCATACTCATATAAGAAAAGAAAAGACAAAAAAGAGAACGTTTAAATTGAAGGAGGAACTTTCAATGGAAGATATCATGTCAATCACCAAGTAAATCCCATTGATAAATTAGCTAGATCAAAAGATATGGAGAACCATTCCACCATCAAATGTTGCAGAGTCTAATTGGGCCTCTATGGCGGGTTTGGTTCATGTTGTTGAGTTAAAGGGATCTAGGACCCCTCAACATAATTGGTGCTAGAAGGAGGGCCTGAATTAATTAATGGATAACAATATTCCTAATAGAATATTTCGCATAGCCGATTGATTCAAAACATCCCACATGCACGGCTAGTCCTTCTCAAGACAACCCACATATAGAGAGTACTCCTGAAATGAGTAACTCACCCTAGCACAAGGAAGAAAACCTATTCCCTGAAATACCTTATGCTCTTCCCCGTGAGGAGTTGAACCAATTCAGAAGAATCACAAGAGCTTATGCTTGGAAATTTGGATCGTTTCCCTTAGATTTGTTACTTCCTTGTAGAAAATAAGTAATTATACCAGTGGTCGATACCCTCGACCAGGTTTTTGTTCACACAGTAGAAGACCTGATAGATTTTTCCCTCACTGAGATAGACCAACTCCTCAATCTAATCCTTGAAACACTATCTGGTAACTACTCTGAGTCAAACGATTTCAAATCCAATGAGGAAGGGTTCAAATTGGATCACTCAGTTTTAGAATCGGACAACATGGAGGATAACAATGACAATAATGAAGAAAGGGGGAATCCACCTCCAAATAATCAACCTTGGTTAGCCAGAGATGCTCTGGCAATCCCAGGATGGGTACATAACCTCCCTCTACATCCTGAAAAATTACTTCCCAAGTTTTACCTTGAAACCTCTGGATTGCCTAAAGACCATATTAAAAATTCATACTAGCTATAAAACTGATGAACATACAACATGAGGATGCAGTATGTAGGTTTTTTTCCTATACCTTTGAGAATTAATCCTTGACTTTGTGTTGGATTAATTCCTCTTAGTTATGCCTTTAACATGATTGACCCAAGTTCATGTCTACTAGGGTTCCAACAAAGTATCTAAAACTATCGACCCTCGTGGTAAACTAGAAGGCAACGCAATGGACAATGTACACTATGCAGTCTCACTGGAGATAGTATTAATCAATGATTGGAATACTAAGGTGTTTGCAATCTAGGACTAAATAGAGATCTGTAAAGTATGCATTGATATTTCTATTTAACTTATTAAAGCAATATACTGTCATTCCCAATTATGCATGCAATGTAATCAAAGTCATTAGCTCATTCATTTATCATGCTAACATCTACTCATAAACAGTAAAGGAGACATAAGAATTCAATCACATAATTTAGGTTTTACCATGGTTCACCCCCCCTGGGCTACTTCCACAAATATCTGGCTCTCAAGCTCTTATATTATGGTAGTTCCAAAACTAGAGCCCCACGTGCTTTACAACTCCTTCTCAGTCAGGTCGAGATCTATTACCAGGTGGACTAGATCAAACCAGACTCCTCATATTGTGATCTAACCCTCAGGATCTACCCTTATGACCCTTCTACATCTCAACAACTTACAAAATTAGGTTGTATGATAGAGTATTACAAACTAGTTATCAAAATAGGACTCCTTCCTTCCATCGTCTCTTTAGACTAAACTACTACCCTCCTCTGTCTCTTAAGAATTATTCATTATAGAAAACTAACACCTATCTATACCTCCTAGGTATCTATATATATGTTTTTCACTCATCATCCATTACAATGTATTACAAAAAATCGAACCCTAACATCCTTTGGTCTTCCATGCATGCGTGCATGCTGCTCTTCCTTCCAACTGTCACTTTCCTCGTGCATGCCTTTCTTCCCAAAATAGCCTTTCTTTATGATTTTTCCTACTTCCAACAGTCCCCCAAAAATAACATGTGGCTCATCCTGAGCCACCTAACCCCTGTGTGCTTTGTTGATCTCCCTTGTGATAGCTTGGAACTTCTCCATGAGCTTCATTGCTTGTGTTTGGGCCTGCATGGTCTTCTTCTTGAGTGCATCCAATATTTTCACTGCAATCCCATCACTGACCATCCTTGCACATTCTGCCTGGGTTTGTGCCATATATGTTTTGGCTTCTTTTTCTTGTGAAATGACCTCATCTTCTCTCTCCTGGAGTGGTTCCATTTGCGCCTGGTGCTCCATTTTATGTGTCTTCATAGCTATGAGTTCCGCCTACAATTTCATCATGTCCTGCACTCTTTAGATGCACTCCATGATTGAAATTTTCCTCTTCCTCTACTTGAGGTCCTGAATCACTTCACTTATCCTTTATTCTCCCCAGTCCCACTGCTGAACCTATTGATCCTATTCTAGCTTCATCTAGAGTTGTGTTTCTTTCTTGAACAAGTCGATTGTCGCGTGTACTTATCATTCTATCTCATTTATCTGTGAAATTTCCTCCTTCTGCCTTTGCTCCCTCACCTCTGGTGGAGTGGTAGGTGTGAGCGGATTCTAGAGGTTCTCAATCTCATGTTGATATTGATCGATTATTTGCACAATATACATAATCTTGTTTGTCACTGTGAGTTCATCCATCTGCGCATTGTTTGGGATCTTCGCATAGGCTATGGCCACTTTCTGTTCAAGTCCCTTCATGCATTCCTTCTCCTCTTTGGTCTCAAGCTTGGCCTGCTCAAGTACCAATTCAAAGTTGTCCCGGTCATCCTTTGTCTATTGCAATTTCGTTGTCTCCGTGCATGAGAGAGACTATACCTCCTGTGTAACGCCAAATTGCAATTTATTAAGTGCCTTGGTTGGTATCTACGTCAATACCAACTGTAGTTGAGCCAACTATTTCAAGGGTTTCTACCACACAATTTCATCTATGTGCAACATGTTGGGTGTGACGTGAAATGTTGATCTCGGCTATGTTGTCATTTGGATCCTGTCCTTCTCTCCTGATCCATATTTACCTCCTATATGTGATGCTAATGGGCCCATTTATACATTATTGTCGACTGTCTTTGCTTCCTCGAGCTTCCTGAGGAGATGTTGTATGTGTACCAGCTCTTCCTTAATTATGTCCCTTTGGTGTGCATCATTCTCGAAATCCTTGAGTGTGCGATCTTAGATCATTTGAGCCACCATGTCTGCATCATCCTCAGTGATATTGTATTTTGGGGGCATTCTATGTGCCTTTTCCTTCTTTCACACACCCCCCATCTAGGTGACTATCCTCTTTGTTTGGCCTTTCTCTTGTGGTGTAGCACTTGATGTATTTCCCTGTGTTGTCTTGGCTTTTTTATGTTGTACCTGGGGAACCTGTGTGTTGTTCTTATTCTCTCTTAGGACTCCTATCTTGGATGTCCCCCTTTCTTCTGATGTGACTTGTTTTGACCTGTCCTTGGTTTCTTGGAAACTGTTACTTCCTCGGGTTGTGTTTTTTCCTGGCTTACCTTATCAGCATGTGTGTGTTCTTATCTTACCTCCACCTCTTCTATCTCTACGGGTATTTCTCAAATGAGGACTAGAATACTCCATTCATCTTCCCAATCCTTAATGGCCATTTGTATGTCCCCCTCCTTGATGCAGTAACAAAGTTTTAGCCATTTATTGTCGGGGTCCTTCCGCACCTAGTTCCACATAGCATGTCTATTGGATTTGAAGTTGGCTATGCCTTGATACTTTGCAACATCTTTCGGTGTTATCCTCTAAGTGTTGGTGATGTTGTCCTGTAGGTCACAGAGATATCCTTCGAATATAGTTTCATCCACTTTCCTATTCTTGGCATCTGAAGTGCCTCCAAGCGATAAGTATTATGCTCCGTGGCAGGTTTTGGGTCTAGTAGAAAAAAATGAGAACTTTGGGTCCCTCCATCCCATAATGGATATCAAGATGAGTAGCCATGAATAATGAAATTCTATCCCCAAATCCTATGCATCCTTGCAGTCGTCTAGGAACATATTCAACAAATAAGGGGCCCAACTGAGTGTGGTGCCCTCATCACATTTTGTTGTAGTTGCGACAACCTCGACCAAGACTTCCTCCTTACGAATTTTTTTGAGTAATTTGCATGCCATAATTTTTGTGGCCATTCTTGTCACGATGTCACTAATACGCTTGATAATGATTCCACGCAACCCCATTTTAGTGCCATATTTCTTCTTCATCTCCTCGACCAGTGCTTTCTCCTTTGTTTTTTCATCAAGGAACTATGCACGATCCATGCCCTGTGATGGCAGATCTGTGATGTGTGTGATGAGTTCTATGTCTATTGAGATGAGTTGTTCCAGCCATAGATATCCGCCATGTATGACTGCCATTAACTACTTGACACAATTGTTTGCATAGTGGCCTCTCCCAGAGTGTGGTAGGTCCAACAGATCTAGAATCCTAGTTTTGGCCATCCCTGATGCCCACTAGATGGGTTGATGGATTGGTTCCCCAAAGGATCCTATACCCACAGACTGTAGGTATATTTTCTTAGAGAACTCTGGGAACTTTTTCGTGTCTATTACATCGTGGTCTGAGTACTTCAATTTATCTACATATACAAACAAATTGTTTAGTACATGTAACCCTTCTGGTATGCGCAAAAATAAAATTGTTACGGCGGGTTACCTGCATGGTTACCTAGGTATCATCTCCTTATCCTTTCATTGTGGTGGTTGGGCCGAAGTTATAGCCTTTATTGTTCATTCTTCGACATACTCCTATGGTCGGCTAGTGACATCCTCCACGTATCCTTCCTGTGGCTATTCTGACGTGGTTTTTTATGATTCTTCTGGTGCAATCATTTCTTCCTATTTTGGAGTCGTCCCATTGACTCTTGAAGCTTCTATAGGGTTTTTGGATTCCACTTGGATGTCTGCATCCTCATTTTTTCAACCATGTCCCTCTTCTGGCATATCAACGTCCATGCTCGCAGGTTCGGTCTACTGGCTTTCCTCCTCAATAGGTGTGGGGCTTCCCGGTGTTGTATTCGGTGATGGGATTTTGTCCACATTGATGATGTTTGGCAGCTGATATGGTTTTTGTTCGCTTCCCTATGGTTTCGATTGTGCTCTGGTACTACCTCGGAGTCGTTTGGTAGTATGGCTCTATTCTCCCTATTTGGGTGGTGTCATGGTGGTAAATTTGTCATTCATCGCACTTAGTAGCATTTATAACCTTTGTAACCTTCACTCTCTACTATGTATGCTCTATTGCTCTGTGCCTTTTCCAATTCTGCAATAACCTTTCTACTCCCGCATCTCTACTTTGTATTGACGTCCTGTGAAGCTTTTTGGAGACATTACTATGATTATGCTTTAATTGAATTGTCGGTTCCCTTGTACTTTTCATTGATTTACCTTGCCGTCTCCAGTTGGCATGATTAATGCAGCATCCCATCAGTCATTTTCGACATTCAATTTCGATAGTCGTCGTCACTTAGAGGTTCTTTTGTCATATCTACCTTTCTGCTTGTTTTCTCTTTGAACTGACCATTGGACTTGTCTCCATTGGGCTTATATTGTTGAGCATGCATGCTCATTCGACTTCCAGTGCATGCTCCTTCTAGTTTCGGAGCACTATACCTTTTTTTTTTCCTTTTGATATCATTTACTATATATATATTGACTACGTGGTGACTTTGAAGTTGTGGGTGGTCAATTGTCCTTGTACATATTTAGTCGACTCCCATTGATCATCCCTCTGAGTTTTGTGCCTCCTAAGTCCTTCAACTATACAAATCCTCCATTTGTGACAGTGTGTACTTCGTATGGTCCTAACCAGTGCATTCTGAGTTTTCCTGGATGCTAAATGGATTTACTGTCATACATAAACACTAAGTCTCCTACCTTGAAAGTTTTCCTCTTGATATGTCTGTCATGCCAAGCTTTGTCCCTTTCTTTCTGAACTTCTTGGTGGAAACTTGTTAGGATCCTATCTTCCTCCATGATCATCAATTGATTCGGCCTATCCTATACTGCGCCTCGTTCTTTCATGTTCGTAATCATTTCTAAGTGCAAAGTGGGTACCAAAAATTATAATGGCAACATTGCTTCTTGTCCATGTACCAATCTGAATGGCATGTGTCATGTCAACTTCTTTCATGTGGTCCTATATGCCCAAAATAATGCTAGTAGTTTTAGGTCCCAATCATCCCTATTAACGTTACATATCTTCATCAATGCATTTTCAAGGATTCTGTTAAAGTATTCTATGGTTCCATTCGCTTGTGGATGATATGGTGTACTCTTTTGATGATGGACTTCAAATTCCTCAGTCATTGCCTTAATAGTGTTGTTAATAAAGTGAGTGCCTTGGTCACTCATCAAAATCCTTTGGCAACCAAATCTAGTGATCACTTTCTCAAATAGAAAGTTTGTTGTTGTTTATGAGCTACAATCTTTGATTGGTTCTTCTTCCACACATCTTGTCAGGTATTCTATCGTGGTGATAATGTACCTTTCTCTTGTCCTCTTTATTGGTGGGTTAACTAGTCCCACAAAATCTATTTCCTATTTTTCTAACACCTGCAAAGTTACATGTGGTCGCAAGGGCATCTCATCCCTTATATTAGGTTTACCAACCCTATGACATACATCACATCTCTGGAAGTACTCTTTTGAATCTTTGTGGATGGTTGGCCACCATAGTCCTGTGCCCATTACCTTATGTGCGGTATCTTTGCCTGTGTAATGTCCTCTTGATATCCCTTCATGGGCTTCTTCTAAAATCCTTGGTCTTTCGTGTTCTAGCCCAGATATTCTCAAGATTTTATTTGCATCCATCTTTTATAAGTGTCCTGCAATCAACTGATAATCTGCAACCCAGACTACCAAGTTTTTCTTCTATGCGGTGTTGTATTCTTGTGGCACACTCGTTGTACTCAAGTACTGGATAATGTCTGCAAAGTATTCATCAACAATCTGGATTGAAAATAACTGTGTGTCCATAAAGTTGTACTCTAAATTTGTAGGTTACTCTTCATTTGTGACCCTTGATAAGTGGTCAGGTCCCGCATCCATCTTCCCTGGATTGACTATTACCTCAAAATCAAATTCTTCAAACAACAGTGGCCATCGAAAAACTCTTCCCCCCAAAACTGTCTTGTTGACAAGGTATTTGAGCGTTGAATGGTATATGAACATCTTAAAATATTTTCCCAATAATTAATGTCTGAACTTCTGCAGCACATAGACCATATCTAGGCCTTCCCTCTCTGTAGTGTTGTAGATTTTCTCTAATTCTGATAGTTTTTTGCTATAAAATTCTTTAGGATGATCAAATTCTCCTGCTCCTAGCTACGCAAAAATAGCTCCAAGTTCTATGGCCGATGCATCTACATGTACATGCAATGTCTTCTCCCAATCTAGGAATACTAGTATTGACACGGTTACCATCTTTTCTTTTAGCGTATCCATACCATGTTGGCAATCCTCATTCCACTAAAAATTTATATCTTTTCTTAATAGTTTCTCCATTGGCATGGTAATCTATGCATACCCTTTTATAATTTTTTTGTAGTATCCTTTGTTTCCTAATGTTTCTCTTAGTTGACAAACTATTTTTGGTGATGGGAGGTTAAAAATTATTGCAATTTTGGCAGGATCTACTAGTAAACCCTGATTGCATACCATATGGTCCAATAGTATCCCAAATGATGTTTCGAAGATGCACTTATTGATGTTTAACAATATCTGACACTACCTACATCTTTCTAACATTATCCACAAGACCTTTGCATGGTCTTTCAACAGGATATAGATTGTCCATTCGTCCAAGTATACCTCTAGAAATTGGTGCATAAATTCTTTAAATGCAACTATGAGTACTCTGGAAAATATTGCTAGTGCATTCTTTAGTCCAAATGACATAGTCGTGTACTGGTAGGATCCTCATTCTATAGAAAAAGTGGTCTTATATCTATCTTCTAGCGTGTTTATGGGCATTTATGACACACCGTCAACGGGAAGGGTAGATCCGATCTGGGGTTGTCTATTTAACCTAAGCCGTTTGGGGTAATCTACCCTGTCGGGTTTTATGGTTTTGTTAGCCAGCTAAGATTCTAGAATAACTAAGAGATGTGAACTATCTAAAAATACAAATCTATCTATGAATACTTTAATTACAAATTCCTAGCTAATAGTGTTCATGTACAATGGTTATAAACAATTTACAAGGTTTGAGCAAAGCCTTGTGAAAGTGATTGTTTAAGATGAAGTATCTGAACAATATTAAATATAAATTTTTATTATTATAATACTCTGGATATCACACTAGTAAACGATGAATGAAAATTGTTGTAAATGATATAACGAAAATAGACAAAGAAAATTAACATTTAAATAATGCACTTGTTATTCATTCACATATAAACAAATTAAATAAATAGTATACTAACTAACCTCTAATTGATCAACAATACTAAGTTAGATTCATCTCTCTGTATTTGTATAAGATCTCTTAACCTGTGTCAAGTGTAAACCTATGACAAAAGCAAGCATAATACTTCTTGAAAAAACTCAAAGAAGTCTTTTATATTTTGGAACAAGTTTGAGATGACAGAAAGACAAATGATTTTATATCATGTGACTTTAGAATGTCCAATAACTGAAAATGAAATAAAATCTAGTTCTCAGTAATAGTATTACCATCTATCTAGCATCATATGTAAACTCAAAATACTTGAATAGAGGATCAGTCACATATATAAACTAAACCAAAACATAATGAACATCATAAAGAATAACCAGGACATAAAATATTATGTGAAGAACAGACTAAAGCTAATTCTACACAGATAACATTTCACATCAAGAAATTATATGAGAAGACAATGGAAAAACATTGCACATTCTACATAGGATGAAATCCAAAGAGTAAATTGTTTTCTCATATACTTTCAACAAAATATGTTCATCATATGGTCCAGGGAGAATTTTTGGGATAATAGACTCTTAAAGATTGAAAACATTAATACATAAATGATAGAAATTAACCATGTATTGATAAAACAGACTAAAGCTAATTTAAATCAATGCATAATCAATTACTCAAAGAATATGCAGATATTATAATGAAAACAAAACCATTTTACCCATAGGACAAAAGCCATTAAGCAACCTGGAATTATGTATTCTTCTTCGAAAATACTGGTCCATTCACCCAAAGATTCCAACCATCTATTACTCCATTTGAAAAGAAAAAGTTTACAAAACAAATAATATACAAAAAAGAAAGGATCAAAATCCTTCTATGAATTTCATGGATCTTATGGGCTTTGAACTTTCTCATATATTTATGCCATGAATGAATAGTTTGGGTGTCACTAATAATTTCTTCCACCTGAAAATTTTCTCGTAAAGAGACAACAATATCTCTCCAATAGTGCATTTGTTTCGGCAAAATATGGCGCTTAAGTTAAATGGGTCCATTCTGCAGATGGGTTTTCAACCGTCTCTTTAGATTCCTCATGGTTTGTCTCAATCAGTCCCGCAAAATCGTGTGTATGTTCTTGAACACATTTCCAAATCTTATCTATTGTTGCTCATAAATTATTTGCAGCAATCAAATATTATTTTTGGATCAATTATCTTGAACGTATTTAGATAATAAAATCAGTCCATGATCATATCTGTACCAAATAAATGATAATAGAAACCTATGAAACACAAAGAAACCAAATTAATAACCTAAAAATTGTGAATAAAACAAAATCTAGAACAATAAAATTAAAATGAATTTAAACTAACTATAAGTTCTAAACAAATATTTTTTATATTTTCATTTCAAATATGATCTTAAAATTCTACAAGATTCAAGTTGATGGAGAGGAGGAAAATATTAATTTTGGGTTTTCACAAAATCAAACAAATGATAGATAATTCTTTTTTTATTTTTTATTTTTATTTTGAAATGAGATGCAAACTGACAAAATAATTTAATTAATTAATCCTACCAAATGATTTTGTAAAAATGATTGCTAATGAGAAAAAACCGAAAACACAATCATAATTTAAACGAATGTAAACAATTGATAAAAAATAATGTTTTAGTTTAAATTAAGGTTTCTATGTTCGTCTCTCACTCATTCAAATTTGATCAAATGTGCACAAATGTCATAGAAAAGATGTGTCACAATAAAATTTCTTCTTGTAAAATCATTGTTATTAATCCATGTCTTCAACCAATCCATTCTCATAGTAGATAAATTCAATAAGGAAGAGGTAATAGCAAACTCCCAAATTATGAAGCTTGTCCATCAACATCAAAAATCTGTAGAAAGAAAAATGAAATGGCATATGGGATATGAAAGGCATTGGCCTCCCAGAATTTGGCTCATCCGAAGACTTTGTTGACCTACATGACATAGTCAAGTGACATGTAGAACAAGAATCAACATGGGAATTGGAGATCGCACAGGTGGAAATCGTGGCACCAGGTCAAATATAACGGTTTATGGAACATCTGATCAAGTCTCGTGTAGTTCTGCAGCGGTTGAGTGCTAAGATCATCAAATACAGAGAAAAGGAAGTAGAAGTGAAATAATTATTGTTAGCCTTGATGGATCATCACATGTTCCCATATGCTAACACATGTGAGGATCTCTTTGTCAAGTGGTCAGAATATGAGAAGAGTCATCCACTCCAATAGAACCATGAGATGATTTCTAGAGAACAAAGAGATCAAGCGCCATGTGGCACTAATTTTTTTTACTTAAATTAAACTTGTAGCAACTATTTTTAGTTAGTGATTCTTTATAAATAAAAGTATTGTACTTTTAGAAAAGGTCGATTGTTTTGGGAATAGACCCTCATTTTGGGAATTGTAAAGAACTTTCTTTTGAACAACCTTAATTGAGAAGTCTAGTTTAGGACCAGAGACAAAATTATGTTTTTCATCAAAGGCGTTATGTGATTACATTGAGGAGGAATTACTTCCAACTTTTATTTCAGTAATTGATGTTGTAACGAGTAAGATTTTCTGAATCTTTTGATAAGTTATCTGTTTCAATATTTTTGCAGTTCTTTTGTTCTTAATGATTGAAAGAAAATCATTGTGTTAATGTCTGATTGATGTTAAATCTAAGGAAACTATTTTTCTTACAATCATATTATTACATCTGTATTTTTATTACGATAATTGTATCTCAGTCAATGATGAAATACCATCAAGTTAATGTATTGGTACTAGGATTGCAATAGGTGTGAATTTCTTTGTCTGTATGCTTCAGCATGAGGGTTATCCCAAGCTCAACCTTCTTCAGTATTTAAGAATCCCTTCTATCAATTGGTTTATACCAACACATATCATTTTATCATACTCATATAATAAAAGAAAAGACAAAAAAGAGAAAGTTTAAATTGAAGGAGAAACTTTCATAGGAAGATATCCTATCAATCACGAAGTAAATTCCATCGATAAATTATCTAGATCAAAAGATATGGAGAACCATTCCACCATCAAGTGTTGCAGAGTCTAAAACCCATAATTAAATCATTTGAGTGGGTAATTAACCCACTCAAATTCTTTAATCCCATCCAATAGTTTTATTCACATGATGTATACTTCCATAAAAGTTAATTTAGAATAATATAATTGCTAGCTCTTAACCCGACATTTCTTTGCTGCCAGTAGGCCTGTTCAGTACCCTGGCGAAGTTTTCTTGGTATCATGTGTGCATTTACCCACTTCCAGCGAGCCTGTTCAGCACCCCGACGGATTTACACACACTTCCCACACTTAAGTGCTTTCAACCCTCTTATGCCACTTTTAAATAATAAAACAATTATAGATTTATTGATGTCAAAGAGAGAAGGGTGATAATGGATGTTAATTGAAATATAGGTGAATAGTTGATCATGTTATTTATTTGCTTTTAAAACTAGAAGTTTTATCATGGTTTAGAGATTTTAGATTTCATTTAAAAAATCATCTAGAGAGTGGGGAAGAACTTAAAAGTGATTCCTTAAGAATATGGACGACATAAAAAGTTTAAAGATCATTGTAATTCTCAAATATTTAAACCATATCTCTGGTGTAATACTCTCGCAAAGAAAATTTGAGGACAAAACGAAAGTGACAATTGACTTAAAAATCAATTGTTTGAGCTATATCTTAATATCAGGACCTCTTTAAACTATTTCAAACTGCTTGAAAAACACAAGTCTTAAAATGAATGCTTCCTTTGACAATTGCTCTTTGATCAGAAATATATTGATTCAAAAATACAGATAAGAAGAAAACTCATTCAAATCATTCAAAGAAAACAAAAAACACACAACAAACCAATTCAAATTTTATTAATGGTATTCAAAATCAGAAGTACATAAAAAAAACAAAATCAAAACAACAAAAGCAAACTTCAAAAAAAAATTAATTTGGCCAAAAACAAAACTAGGCCAACCTCTCATAGAGAATGAAGATCAAAAGGAAGAACTACAAATTTCATAGTTTTTCATATAGGAGGGTTCTTTTCTTAAGATAATAATGCATGATGCATCATTTTGATACATCATTTTGACCAAGCTTATTATTAAAAGTCACAAAAAATCCTTAACTAGAATATGTGCAATTACATGCAGTGGTAAGCTATGTTTGTTAGGGTAAAACTAATGTGAATTAAAGATAAAATCCCTAATCTCTTTATTAATGCTTCATAATATCTGAAATCATTGCATGATGCTACCAAGTTTTGAAAAATAAACATTTAGTCAAGACAATTATGAAAAGGAAAAAGAAAGGAATTGAAAAAAAACTTCCCTAACAATATTCAGACGATGGTTCTCTTTTCATAGCCACGTGCCTTCATAATTGAATTATTCAAAGGAAATAAAGAAAATGAAAAGGGAAGAAAAACCCAAAAGGAATATATTCATACACCTACTCTAACTTCTACATAGATCAAAATGCGAAGTAAAATTTTATTTCCAGTGCACCCACAAGAGCATCTTCAATCTTGAAAGGCATAGAAAGTCGAAAATCAGAATAAAAGAATGTAGTATTTGTAGATACAAAAGAAATATGTCATGCTCACCTCCTATATATTCATTTAAAAACAAAGAAAGCGTGACCTTACCATTTTTTTGAAACTTATTGGTGTATGAATCCTCCATTCATTCTGCAATCTTGTCATAAAAATTAGGATGCAAATTATGACTTCGACTAACTAGATCCATCAATGGGGAACACATCATAAGAGGTTTCATGACATCAATTATATTACAGGTTTGAACACTTCCTTTGATTAGATGGACCATTTTATAACGTGAAACATAATCATTAAAATTCAAACTAACCAAAGAATGAATATGCACAGTAGAATATTTAATCTCCATGAGAAAGAGTGAATTGTCTTTTTCAAAAATAAATTGTGTAGAATCATATTGCAACATGTCTTTTTTCCATGCGAATGATGAAAGTCAAAGAGTGCCAAATCCAACTTCATAAATGTTATGTTTGAAATTGATTTCACCAAATCTTGGCATATCAAAAAGATTTTATTGTGATGGAAAAGAGTAACATATCATGGGTAAAGTATCATGTCCACCATAATATAAGAAGATATCGAGATACAAAGAGTAAAAGGAATCAGAAATGAGCACATAAAAAGAATCTCTTGGGCTATAATATTTAACAATGGTATTCTCAAGACATTCCTCTTCACTTTCCTTAAAACTTTCACTCTGTTTTTGTGATAAATCCTTCAACATAATATGATCATGTAAATTTTCCTCGTGTATGATAGACAATTCAAAACTTTCATGACAAACATCTAATATTTCTTGTGGATAAGGTATGATTTGTGGATGAAGGTTTAAGGTTTCTTCTTCAAATTGTAGATTTACATCTCTAATCAGTTTCATAGGAATGTTAGAATGCTTAAGATCATTTTCATCACCTAAGTGTTCTTCAATAACTGAATTTAAGTACTGATTAGAGAAAGAGTTAGAAGAATAAGGACATTCACCTTGACCCAACATTGAATCTTCTTCCACAATGGTCGAGGACTGAATATACAATGCTTTAGAGGAAAAACTAGTTTGATTGTCAGTAAGAATCTTTTCAAAATACTCTACCTCCCTTGCTTGTTCAAAATTTTCGGATGGATTCCTCTCATATTGCAAACAAAATCCTTCTCACAATTGAGTGATAGGATTTTTAACTAATTCATTATTCACGATTGAATATGACTGGATGAAAGGAGCACAAGCATCACAAAGGAGACTTGGTACAAATGACATGCCATCAAGATTAAATTTACATAGAACATGATGGATTCTTGTTAAAAATACATCTGGAGATGAATTTGCATTGATTAGTAAAGTATGAAATTCTTCACATAATTGATTGTAATCATAGATTTCAAAAGCATCTAAAAATTCCTCTACAAACTGAAACCAATCAATAATGTGATATGCTAGAAAAGACTCAAACCAATGTTTAATCCGACCCCTAAAAGTAGAAGTGAACAATCTGCATAAAACCTTTAAATTAGAAATATCATGCTTGATGCATTTACATGAAAACTTGTTAATATGGTATTTTGTAGATACATCCCGCCCACCATCAAAGGTGAGTTTGGACAAGCGAGAGACTGTCTCACTGGGAATATCAGGTAATGAGAAGTGGAAAGAATGTTCCAACACAATGATTTGGGGAGCCATGGGGAATTAAATACATCCGAAGTAAAGACTCCTACAAGGCCAACTTATCAGTCTTTCCCTCCCTCTAGCACCATTTGTTGATGGGAGTTTATGACACATCATTAATGGGAAGGGTAGATCCAGTTTGGGGTTGTCTATTTAACCCAAGTCGTTTGGGGTAATATACCCTGATAGGTTTTATGGCTACATTAGCCAACTGAGATTCTAGAATAACTAGGAGATGTGAAATAACTAAAAATAAAAATATATCAATCAATACTTTAATTACAAATCCCTAGCTAACAATGTTCATGTACAATGGTTATAAAAAGTTTACAAGGTTTCTATCTTGATTTGATGGTATCCTGAAAATCCGTCGGTGAATGAATAAACTTCCTATACTCCTACATTCTCCAATACCTCGTATGTGAAGGGTGTAGGGAATGGGTCATGTAGGCATGCATCATTCAACTTCCTCAATTCATTGCATATTCTTAGACCACCTTGTTTTTTCTCCTGAACTACCATCAGGCTTATCCATTCGGATTCTTCTATAGGTTCTATGATTCTAGCTTCAAGAATTCTATCTATCTCAGCTTTAAATTTTTTCTTATATATCGGATTTAGTCTGTATGGTTGTTGTCTTATTGATCTTGCCTCAAATCTGAGTGGTATCTTCATTTCACCTAGCTCTCCTTCTATTCCCTTCATTTATGTGAACGTTGTGGGGAACATGTCGTTGTACTCACGCAGTAACTCTATTATGCTTTCCACTGTCTTCTCATCCCAATAGTCTCCAATGTTGTCCATTTTGGGATTGTCAATTGTCCCAATGTTGACCTTCTTCAACTTGATCGATGTAACAATTACTTCTGATTCTAGAGGTGGACCTTCCAATTCTCTCTCTCCTTCATCTTCCTCAATCTGAATATTGTGAGGATCATCTTCATCTGGTATTTCTTCCTATTAGAAAAATAGGACCGCGGAGCAATAAAATAAAACAAATGCAGAAACAAAACACAGAAGACACACAATACAAGAGAGACACATATTTACGTGGTTCACCCAGTGTGGGCTACGT
>JZKD02S1879302.1:305314-317409 GCA_000966675.3 Picea glauca
CCCCGCGTGGAAGAGTGTACATACTTCTGGGGTGTAAATACTTCATGGGGTATAAACACGGCTGAAAGAAAGGACCTCTGAATCAGGAAGATAATCAGGCTCCACAACCAACACTTCCTACACATGGTATCATGACAACAGTTATTTCACTGTCTGTCTGCTCCATTGTTTCTCTTTTGTTATGAGTTCGAATTCTGGTTCCTTAATGAATATCACCCGTCTTATATACTTAAGTGTTGCATCTATGTTGGGTTTCTCATGCTTGAATGAGAAAGTGACTGTAAATATATGCTGCAATACTGGCCAGCTCGTAGTTCCTCTATGCAGTTCCAGGTATGTATACCAGTTTGCTCAGATGCCCTCTAAGGTATGTACAAAATGATGATGCCATTCCTCTAGGGGTGTCATTTTCCACAACGCTTTGCACTTCTCCAAGTGTTCCGTTGGTGCCCCCTATCCAACATATTTCTACTACTGGTTGCTTTTATGTTCTGCGCTAAGCCTTATGTGCAATAACCACTTACTTTGGTACCAATCTTTGATTGTTTCCTTATGTGTGCCCCACCATCTTGCAGGTGTGGCCTATAGTGCTATATCTAGTTCTAAGAGTCTATGATTTTACAATACTTCATCTTTGTAATGTGTCAAGAATGATTCTAGATTGTTTACCCCATGGAAACTGGGTGGTTCCCTTATCTCTGTACCTACCCATCTTACTATGCGGTCTATTCTTACGCATCTTCTTGTGGAAACTCCATGTAGCCTTTGTTGCCAGTTCTCTAAACCTGTATCTAAGTCTAATGCAATTGAAGTGATGCTCTTCCAACTAAGTATCTCATCTGCAATTGGGTTTATGTAATCCTCATCTCACACAGTTGTTCTATACAATTGTCTAATTTCCTCCAAGTCTAAGAAAGTAGGTTCTACAAACCTCTTCCCTTTTGATGGGTCTAATGGTGCAATGAACCTGTATTCTCCTGAATCAAATTTCATTTTCTATGTCTTTAAATTGATTATGGCCTGGTTATCAAATGCCCAATCCAATCCTAGTAATGTTGGATATGGTGTTGTGTCATCCACTATCTCTATTACCTCGAAGTCATATTTAGTGTGCACTCCATCCAGGTCTACTATCACTCCTTTCAGTCTCCCTATTGGTATAACTTTGTGTTGGTTTTCTAGTTTTAGCTAAACGAGTGAATATCCTAATGTGGGCTCTCCCATACATTACCATGTCTTCTTGTGTAATACATTGACTTAGGATCCTAGATCCAGTATGATATCTCCAATGTTAAAATCTATGATGTTGGCATTTAGCCTAAACTCCCTACTTGTTATTCTCATTGTATGTAGGTGATTGATTGTTTTATATTCTAGTTTTACTTTTGTCTCTATTATACATATTTCTAACATACTTTGTAATATCTTGATAGAGGATGGATCATTTAATATTTTTACACATGATTGAAAAAATCCTTTGATTGTACTTAATTTTTCGAGGGCCTACATTTATTTGGTATTATCCAACGATGGAGGCGTTCCATACTCTAACACTCTGTTGCTATGATGTGTGGTTGAGGTTGACACGGTATTTGGCTTCAGAAGTTATTTTCTAGCTTGCTTAAATGTTTCCTTCTCGTTCTCTGTGTCAAACTATTTCCTTGGTTCAACATAATTCCAAAATAGTTGGGGTAGGTCTAAGAAGAGGTTTTAACCTTGGTCTTATCTGCTAATTCCAAAATAGTTGGGGTAGGTCTAGGAAGAGTTTTTAACTATAATTCATCCAAGGTAGTAATGATCATAACATTGATGGTTTCCCCTAGGGATATGAGAGTGTTTCTGATGGAAACCTCATTAATGGTTATGGTCACTACGGGGTTCCCTGGGTTCCCATATTTTGCGACCTTAGGCTGCTCTGATATGTACTCAGAAAGTTATCCTATAAAATGTACTGTTGGAGGATCGTTTTGCTTCCTTCCTGGCTTTTTAATACACAATTCTTTGACCACCTTACTGTAGATTGGAATATCTTTAATGTCTTGTAGCAAGGGAATTTTGACATAGATATTCTTCAATTCATTCAAGATGTCAAATTTCAGTCAGGTGGTAGGTTTCTCGATCACTAACATTTTTGGATAAGGAGGGGCCTTTGTAATTTTTGAAGGTTCATTTTGGGGAATCTTGGGTTCTTGGTCCTTAGGAATGATAACATCTTCCCACCTAGTGTCATCCATGGGTTGTTTGGTGATTTCCTCTTCTTCTTCTTCCCATATGACTACTGAAGGCCTCTACCTATCCAGAATGATTCCTGACCTTAGTTGAATCTCCTGCAATGGAACAAGAGAAATAACATATGTCAGGAAGGCTTGCATCTTGACATAGTGAATAGGTTGAGTGGGTTTGTTATTGGGATTGGGAACTGGTTGTGCTGATAATAATGTCAGTCTTGGGGATCTTGGATTATGGTATTGTTGCAGTTGTTGTGGAATAGGAGGTAAAGGTGGTGGAACAAAACCTAGCAGAAGATGCGGGATGTTTGGTGGAAAATGAAGGTAAGGATGATTGGGCATAGGGACAGGTGGAGCTTGATGTTTTCCTTGGTTATGCCCTCCTCTCCATCCTTTAAGCCAAGGATGGTGATACTATGTAGACCATATTTTCCAATCTAGTGAGTTCCACTATTGTGGTTGTTGATAATAGGGTGGAACTTGAGGTTGTATATCCAAGTATGTAGGTTGATTCCTAGGCTACCATGGCCTACTAGGTACATAAGAGGACTCCCCAAGATCCCCACTTCTATAGATGGCTAAAAAACTAGGAAATTATGGGCACTTTTCAGTTGAGTGGTCCTCAGTGAAGAAGCTACAAACTAAAATATTATCTAATGCACATTCCCTTGAGGAATGCTTCCTCCTACATCTTGGGAAATATATTCTCATTGTTGCATTTTCCTCCTCCTGTTTCTTTTTAATATTTAGGGTGTCCAACTAGGAACCTATTATGCTTAAGATATTTGTTTTGAAGTTCTCTAAGAGTTTCCCTATCTCTACTCTTGTGATACCACCTGAACTAACTAGTTTTAGGTTTATACTGTAAGGATCCCGAACATTCTTCCCCGTTTTAGTTCTACTCCTCGAGTAATTCTTACACATTTCATAGATTTTGGCAAATGGTTTATGGAAAATGTCACTTGATGCCATCAGGTTAAGTATCTCTAGGTATTCCTCCAAAATTCCCTTAAGGAAAAGATCCCTGACAACATCATCTTGAAGGTCATGGTACTTTGATTTCTGTGAGATATAAGAAAATTGTTCCATATAATCCTCTAGATTCTCATCCTCTAACTGTTGTATTTTCAAAATATCATTACGATAATCCTTGGACTTGTAGTAGTCTTGGTTTTTCTTAAGAAATATATCTCTCATGGCTTCCCAAGACCTAATACTAGACTCTCCCAACGCCATGAACCATATTAGTGCAGAATCCTTGAGGGTGGTAGGAAAAAGTTTTAGTTTCTGGGCATCTTGTAAGTAATTGTAGCTCCTACACAAGATTTCAAACTCAAATAGGAAGGTATGTGGGTCTTCATTGCTTTTACTATAAAAGGTGGGCAATACCGAGAGTGGAATGTTTTTCATGTTGACATTATGTCTGGTGTTCAAAATTGGAAACCCGAAGGTGGTTTTGGTTTGGTTTCCAACTTCTTCTCCCTCCTCATGTCTTACATTGTTTTGATCCTCCTGATCATCCATACTGGTTTGGTTTTCAAAAATATAGTACTCAAATAGTTTTATCCTTGAAGATAACAAAGTATCCCAAGGTTCTTTTCTAAGAAACGTATCCCTTTGATGGGAAGGTCTTCCTACTGTTTGGATGTCTAGGACTCTACTCGAACCGGTTGAGACTATTGGTGCCAAAGTTTTTGTTTCAACTTGGGAAACAATTATATTGGTTGAACTACCAAACAAAGTATTCACCTGTTCAAGGTCTATGATGTCTACAAAGTTAGGGTCTCCTGATGGTGGTGAAAAAACAAAGGTTGTGTTGGTTGGTTCTATGGAAGGCTCAAGTGGTCTTGCCTCTTGTCCCACTATTATTTATGCTTCAATTTTCTATTCTATAGTGCTCCTTATTTTGGTCTCTTCAGAGACTGTTTTAGCTCTTTGGGTTGAGCTAAACTGTACTTTTTGGTATCGGTCTATGGAATTTAGGAGTGGAGTGCTCCTTACCCAAAAAAGGTCAAAAGGAATCTTGGTCAAAAAGTTTGGTTTATTTTTAATGTATCTTCCCTCTAGGTCCCTAGGTTTGTTCATGAAATTAAATAAAAAGGAAAACTACCATTGGGTTTGGGGGAACCTGCTATAATAGATGCACAGGTTATTACCTCTCATCTTAAAGTTCCCCCGCCACCAAACTAATTCTAAGGTTAAGAAATCATCTATCTCCTAACTATTTCCTACCTTAAGACAACTCCCCAACAATGGCGCAAAAAATGATGGGTGTTCCATATTGTCAACGCAAGATAAGTAAAATTAGAGTTGTATCACTATATGTGCCAAGGGAGAAAATCTAGAGGAAGTATTGTCTATCTAAGGAGATGATTTATCTAATGGTTAATCTACTTAAGCAATGACTCTTTCATTTTTATCAATTAACAAATCCTATTAATGAACCTGAACTATTTACCCTAAGAAGCTTTTAAACAATGAATCGATGGATTATTCCTAAAGAAGCAAATCAAAACCTACTTTGAACAAGTTAACCTATTGAATCTAATGAGAAGCAGCAAGTAAATTACTTTGATCTTTTATCTTTAAGAAAGCAAGCAATCAAATAACTAACCTATCAAAACTATTCAACAAGTAAACTCATCAAAACTATTCAGCAAGTAAACTCATCAAAAACTATTCAACAAGTAAACTCTATTCTTAAAGCAAACTCATAATCATTTCTATTTTTCAAAGGAGAAATCTTAACCTACAAAAAGCATCATGATTGTATTAAAAAATTAATCAAAACTATTCTTAATTTGCAATAACAGGAAATTCAAAGATGATGATTATGTCTACAGTGCCTAATAACATCACGATGGCATATGACGCTTAATTATATCTCAAGAGGGATTAATTCAATGTTGAATTCTATAGAGAAATGAAAAGTATGAATCAAGCAATCTAACGAAATATTTTCCATTATAGAAGAAACATTTAATATCCTGAAAATCCATGTGATCTCTAAATCTTATGCATCAATCATCGATGATTAAAAAACCTATGATACTATTTGAACACACTCTTATACTAACTCAAGTAATTTTTCAAGATTATAAACTTATGAATAAAATCTTAATTCAAATTCAAACTTCTAATTAAAATTGCAATTCAAATATAGAACTGAGATTTCATAAATTAGACTAAGCTAATCCTCTTATTAAAAACTCAGATTTCAAACTAGAATGCTTCTAAAAACATAATCCACAATCTAATTATATATTATCATACTAAAACAAGACTGATAAGAAAAATATATCTATGAAATCATAACCAAACTGAGAATTAAATCAACTAATAAAACTTGCAATTATTTATCCATCGAAACTGCAAAAGAAACTCTATCTAAACTAATCCTTTGTTTTAAAGACTACTTTGTTTTAACTTGAAAAAATCAATTTAACACTTTAACACGCCATATAAGTTAGTAGCTTGCAAGCTATTCACTAAGAAATAAAAGACACAACATAAAAATTAACTATCTCCTACAAGCAACCTGCAAAAGAGGAATTAGACAATTAAATGATAAACAACAAACATAGTATTTAAAACTACAAAATACATATAACAGAGAAATGAATTGAATTATAACTAAAAAACTGAAATACATGATTTACTATCTAAGTATTCACCCAGACCACTAGTGGGCCCCCCAGTAGGTCGTGGCTACTCCTCAACAACAAATCACAAGCTCAAATCAACACGATTATGCCATTAACTTAAAAAACGTAGTCTGAAAATAAGTTTGCAAAAATGTCTCAATTACACAAGAAAATATTCTTAAAATTTTGTCATGTGGTCTGGTAACTACTTGTGGTATTTATAATGATTACATTTCAAGAGGTCAACTACTGGAAGGGTTGACCTCCTCTAAAAATGGTAATTTCCATTAAATGTGCTCTAACAATATTTGGCTTCTAGAAACTGAATGAGCCACTCAGTGACTAGCATAACTACCTAATCTTATATTTCAAGATCTTAGTAGTTGGAGGCCATGAGGGGGCAGAAAATCTAGGTCTTTGATTCACTCAGCACAGGCCGCCAATATGCCAACTGCCAACTTTCCTATGCTCCAAGTGTTGGATTGCGTGCTAGATGAAGTACCAGATCGGATGTAGAGAGTCTATCAACTTTGGGATCTGGTGTAGGCATCTGTGAGGTAGGAGTAACAGAGGGTTTATGAGAGGGAATGGGTTTAGATTTTACTTCTCTATTAGGCTCCAACTCTTCTGCAAAGACTTCCCTAAGTCTTTATTGGGGCTTTAAAGATTGAAATATACTTGGAATAGGATCTGAAGTGCTTGGGGATTTTACATTAGGACTCCCACTTGCATTCCAAGTAATTTTTTGAAAAGATCCTCCTTTGAATCGATTGTCCTCTTCTATTTGTATGGACTATAGGGAAGTCTTGTTGAATTTCCTCTTGTAACTTCTTAGGTTGAGGATCAATAGATGTTGAGGGCATTGGAGAATTATCAATAACTTTTTAGTTTTCTTACCCGATGAGGTTGCAAGGGTATCAACACATTTATTAGTATTTTGTTTAGGTAGAGAGATAGCTTGAGTAGTAGGGTTTGGATTCTTTGGAGAATAAGGTTTGGATGGAGTAATAGTCCCTAAATCAAGTGATTTCTTGTTGGTCTTGATTGTGAGATGGGGGTTTGAAAATTGATAGATGAATTCATCCCATGTCTTCCCCTATTTTTTCAACTCAGTTATGACAAGAAATTTGATGAGGTCGTGGTGGAATAGGATGTTATGGGGATTGGCCACATTCTTTCATACTTGGGAAGACATCTTCTCAAGACTTTTAAAGAAGTAAAAAGGAAAATTCAATGGCTTGTTAAATTGGAAATAAGCTAACAAATGAAAATGGAAACATTTAAAAATAGAGTATTTACCTTCACAAGTGATAATTCTGGTGATGACAATCAGGGGGTTAATCAACTCATCTCTAATCCACTCTTTGGAGTACCCCTTATCTCCAAAAACATTCTAAAACTCAGGCTTGAAAACTCTATTGTATATTGGTCGTGGCAACTGGTGGTGTTTGAAACAGCGATATCCAACCCTTGGACGCTTTGTGGCTAAGGAAATTGACTCCTCAGAGACCAATAAGGCCAGAGACCCCACGCACACCACGATGCCATCGAACTCAAGGGATAATTGCAGTGAAACAACATCATCGTGGCCCTACAAACAGGCCAAGAATGATCCCCACCCCGCGTAAAGAAATACGTCCCTACACTCTGCAAATTTAGGGATGGCCAAGACATCGACATAGGAGGAAGGCTCATATCGTTTGTTCATGGTTACAGTGCGGACGATGAGTAGAGGATCGGAATTGGACAAAGGAAATAAATTGAGCAGAGAATGAGCACAATTGGGTAGAGGATGAGCACAACACAATGGACATGCATGAGTGATATAACATTTGGAACCAACCCTCCGATTTTTAATGCACTCAAGGTGGAAATGGTTGAATTATTTGGTGAATTCATCACACATGATTTTCCATGTGTGACTATGATTGTGCCAATTTTGAATTTGAAGGGTGTCCTCTAGAGTCAATCGTAATGATGAGAGAATTAGATCAATGTCAAAGTCTTCGACTTGGACATTTGATCATAAAAATGCATTTAGATATTGTATCATTTAATTATCAAATTCCATTGAATCCATCTCATAATACGAATGAACAGTCAGATCAATTCAAAGGATTATTGTTTACCTACAATCATGGTCACTTATTATGTGTGCACACCTCATATGATCCTTCATATGGAGTGTCATCCAACCGTCCACATGGCACCCCATATGGTCTTCCAAATGGAACTCCATATGACACTCCATATGGTGCTCCTATGAAAAATGGAATTTTTTCGTATTGTAATGGATGTTTTATCCATAGCACTTAGCTTAGACACTTCTAACAGTCCAGGTGAATAGGAGTAGAGACATGTTAAGAGTTTTCCATTGTTACTTGATTTGTCATTGTTCTTTCACATTGTAACAATTTGTTCTTCTATCTAAAGGCATGTAACACAAGTCTGTAATGAACAATCTGTAGAAAAAAACCAATTAAGTGGTCTAACGAAGAAATGTACAACAGGTTTATAACACACAGTGAATTTAGCATTTCAATAAAAAAATAACTACTGATATAATAACTCATATCATGAAAACAATATACATAAATTTTTACAAAGATTCTACTTCTTCTCATGGATTATAGATAGGCAGTATTGTCATTTGTAAGCTCATGAAACCCCTCCCCCACTCCTAAGTATTGTGACACCTCACAATAAAAAATATAGGAAACCAATCAATTCTCCCAATAGTTAAAAATTTACAGCTTGTTAAGTGTAGAGATAAATTTCACATATCGTTCTGACGAGATAGTTAGAATATGGCCCCACCTATAGGATAGAACATCCTACATATAGTTAAGAAGAGCTAGGTGAGAGAATTTTAAGATAGTTTCAAAGTTAGTTCCCAATGGCAGATTTATGGAGTTCATTAACCTTAGCTTAACCATACATACTTCTTTTCAGATTTGTCTACAAGTAATTTCATACATCAGGAAAAGTTTAAGATTTAGGAATTTCTTATTTTTTGTCAAATTATCATCCTCACTAGGTAGAATGCCCCGCTGCTAGCAAGCCTGTTCAGTACTCCAACAGCTTTACCTAGTCATACCATAGGCTGCTACCCACTGCCAACAGACTTGTTCAATATCCTGGTGGGTTAGCCTCTTACATCCTCAAAGACTGGCCCTCCATCTTTTAATATTTTAATATAATATTTCTTTGTGCAAGAATATGAGGGGACAACTCTGAAAAAAAAAATTCTGTTTTTTTTTTCCTTTTTTTTTTTTTTAATTGGGATGGTATTTATGTTAGAGGATGACTCTCCTTTATGCATTCCTTACATATTTTCCTGATGAAAGGGGTACTTAAGCGGATGTAGCCTATCTAAATATATGATATAATCAAGCATTTTTAGTGTGTAGTGGATGGTACCATTGGGAAAGAACAGAAAGGTATCTTTAGGCTCAACTCACTTTTTGTTTTAATTTATTGTGATGTTTCCATGGCTAACCACTAATCAGACCTACTTGTTACTATTTAATAAAGATACTTTACTCACTTACTTAGGGTTCTTAGGGAAATTGTACGAGTGACCTCTAAGTTTGATGGTTAAGGTATCACTTCCTTATATCCTCTAGTGGTGAAGGTTTAAGAGCAACTGTTATTAAATATTCCTTGAGAAAAATAAAATGGAAATATTTGCAAAAATGTGGCTAATTACCGCAAGTCATTATTCAATTGATGCTTAGCAGACAACAAGGTTTAAATATAGCAATATTTTGAATGAAAATGCTTCCCTTTATGTCTCCTTGAAATTGTCTAGTCATGGTGAAATAAATACCTACATAAATATCTAGAATTGTCTATCAATGCACTTCAAAATTATTTACATATGTACAGTCAAAAATTCAGAAAAACATTCAAGAACAAGAGGGAACTTCCCCATATACTAAGGCCAATGCCTTGTAAGTTGACATGACCTGTAGAAAATCTTCTTTGGAAATGGGTCTGTGATAAAGTTTGAGTCGGTGTCCATTTACTACAAAAGAGACTTGTCCATTTTCAATTGTTTTGATTTTCACAACCCCATTGTCATACACAGTGACTACCTTGTAAGGACCCAACCACCGAGTCGTAATTTTTCCTTTGAAAATTTTAAATCGAGAGTAAAACAATAAATCCCAATCACCAGGTTGGAAGTGTTTCTTCTTAATAAACTTGTCATGCCACTTGCTCCTCTGGTTCTGGACTAATATTTTTCGTCGGATAACATCTTGCCTAATCCATCCAACTCGTTTAATTGTAGGGCTCATTGTTTTTTAGCCTCATCTAAGTTTAATCCCAATTCTATGGCAATACAGAAGTTCCTTACTTGGAATTATATTGGTAGAAGTACTTGTTTTCCATACACTATCTCATAAGGGGTATGCCTAGTGGTGTTTCCCCAGGTGGTATGATATGCCCACAAAACCTATGGAAGCCTATCAACCCAATCCTGATGATGCAATTGAATATTCTTGGTTATGATATATTCCAGAACTTTGTTTTTGGACTCTACCCGACCATTATATTGTGGGTGATATGGAGAATACTTGCAGTGTTTGATCCCATATTTGTCTGTTAGTTCTCTCATCGGCTTGGAAGTGAATTGAGTGCCTTGGTATGTAACAAGTTCACGGGGAACACCAAAGTGGGTAAATATGTCTTCATAAATGAATTCGACAATGGATTTTTTGGTATCCCTGAATAGGGATTTTTCTTCTACCCACTTGGTGACATAATCTGTATAGAACAAAATATAACTCTTCTTATGGGACATGGGTGAAATTTGTCATGCAAAATCAAGGGCCTATTTCTAGAAAGGTTCTATAATAACTTGGGAATGCACGGGAATTTCATCAACTAGAATGGGTCTTCCTATCCTTTGATAGATATCACAACTCTTCACATACTTGGCAACATCCTTAAAAATGATAGGCCAGTAGTAACCTGAATGCAACACCTCATATGTTGTACGTTTGTCAGAAAAATGCCCACCACATGGTACATCATGACAACTTCATAGTATTTCTAGTATCTCATCTTCTCGGACACATTTACAAATAATCAAGTTTGGACCAGTACAAAAAAGGTCATGGCCATCCCAGAAGTAGTTGGCACATTGCGTAATGATTCTATGCTTTTCATGAGGTGACAAATGAGATGGTAAGTTCCTAGTAGCCAAATAGTTTTCCATATTTGCAAACCATGGGGTATTTACAGAGAGGGAAAAAAGGTGCTTGTCTAGGAAACTATCATCAACGGGAATATCATCATCCTCATTTTTAATGCTTGAAATAAAATCAGCTACCAAATTCTCCTTTCCAGGTCGGTCAAGGATGATGATATTGAACTCTTGCAATAGAAGGAGCCACCTGGTCACTCAACCATTAGTAATGGGTTTATTCATGAGAAATCTAATGGAAGAGTGATATATATATACAAATACTTTGTAACCTATGATGTAGTGGAAAAACTTATTAATAGCATGAAATACTACCAAGAATTCCTTTTCGGTAACTGTATAGTTTAACTCGGAAGGGGACAAATTCTTGCTCACAAAATAAATGGCATAGGATTGATGGTCTTCTTTCTATCCGAATACTCCTCCTATTTCAGTGTCGGAGGTGTTGTAGGAAAATCTGCCTGCGGACAAGTAGATCGACCTCTAAGGTTTGACCTTAACCCTAGACAGAAAAGTGCTTATCATGGACACTGAATTCCTTTCGAATCTATCTAAGCCTAATGCATGAGAAGGAAGAGTAACAGAAGTACCTCTTAACCGACGTTTGTCCCTGCACGCTCCGAGTTGCACTCCAATCCTTTTCTCCTCGCTGAGGTCTGTGGACAAAACAAGATACGACCACTTCTTACTCTATTGACATTAGCTTGAAAACAGATCTATCACTGGATGATAAGTTCATGTGACATTAGACACAAACTAGAAAGAAACAGGCCAAGAGTGTCATATTGATGAGAATAACGACAGCAGTACTTACAATCGTAGATGTGAATGTGACAGCTTCATCAGGTCCTCTTCGTCTAACCCTTGCCTGAAAGATCCACAACCTGGATGGCAGTAGCTACACTGATGGCTCTTCTCTAGCTGACTGCAAATTTCCTCCAAGATCATAAGTTTCACATATGTAATTCTTCCCCCTTCATACCACTCATGAGATCATAAGTTTGGTATGAT
>JZKD02S1879302.1:334244-351650 GCA_000966675.3 Picea glauca
AACTCTTATACTATTGTTCATTTCTCATTGGATATAGTTGAATGGTTTAAGTATAAGTTGATTTTTTTTTTAAATTGTACTTGATACTGATTCACCCCCCTCTCAGTATCAACAAGCATAACCAAACTGAGAATTAAATCAACTAATAAAACTTGCAATTATTTATCCGTTGAAGCTGCAAAAGAAACTTTATCTAAACTAATCCTATGGTTTAAGGACTACTCTGTCTTAACTTGTAGAAATCAATTTAACACTTTAACAAACCATCTAAGTTAGTATCTTTCAAGCCAATCACTAAGAAATAAAAGAAACAACTTAACAATTAACTATCTCCTATAAGAAACCTGCAAAAGAGGAATTAGACAATTAAATGATAAACAACAAACACAGTATTTAAAACTACAAAATACATATAACAGAGAAATGAACTGAATTATAACTACACAACTGAAATACATGATTTATCCATCTAAGTATTCACCCATACCACTGGTGGGCCCCCCAGTAGGTTGTGGCTACTCCTCAACAACAAATATCAAGTTCAAATCAACACGATTATGTCATTAACTTAAAAAACGCAGTCTGAACATAAGTTTGCAGAAATGTATCAATTACACAATAAAATCTTCTTAAAATTTTGTCTTGTGGTCTGGCCACTATTGGTGGTATTTATAATGATTACACTTCGAGAGGTCGACCACTGGAAGGGTCGACCTCCTCTAAAAATGGTAATTTCCATTAAATGTGCTCTAACATTCTTTGGCTTCTAGAAATTGAATGATCCACTCAGTGATTAGCATAAATGCCTAATATGAGATGTCAAGATCTTAGTAGTTGGAGGCCACGAGGGGGCATGAAACCTATGTCATTGATTCGCCCAGCATAGGCTACCAATACACCAACCACCAGCTCGCCTACGCTCCAAGTGTTGGATCATGTGTCGGATGAAGTGTTGGATGAAGTACCGAATCAGGTGCTAGATGAAGTGTCGAACGAGCTACCGGCTGGAGGATTGGATTGTGAATTCTCCTTGTTACATACAAATCACAAATTAGATCCTTATAAACATCAAATTGAATCGAATTTAACTCAAAATCATTGCAAATCATTGATTCACATACTTGTTATAACTCCATGATGAATTGACATAAAATCCCTTGAAAAATTCTTCGAAATGGTTAATAACACATATAATACTGGTGCAAAAAGGATTCATTCATCACCACAAAACAATCAAAATATGAGCCCAACGGGCTGGATCTATCTTCTAATATTGGTTTTCTTCTAGTTGCAGGGATTCCTGCAGCGCCTCTGCCTGTGTCTAAAACTTTTGTTGTTGTAATGGATATTTTAAGTGTGGTAATAGTGAATTGACAAATAGGTGCATGTGCTACATATTTGTCTTGAGATATTTCAAATTTTCTTTTAGTCGCTTGAATCTCTGGTCAATCTCTCATACAGATTCTCCTAGTTTTTGTCTAATTTCTATCATCTTGTTCATGTACTGATCCTCTAAACTTGGCTTCTGAAAATCATTTATCAACAACTTCTTGATATCCGCAATCATTCTGTTTGTCCTTGGTGGATTGTTTGTCGCTAAAATCATATACCAATCCAGTGCACGATCCCTTAGTGTAATCGCTAGCTGTGCAAGTTTAGTGTACTCTTTTGTGATATGTTTTTCTTCCCAGATCTTCTCACAGATAAACAAGTGATTTTTCAGGTTCTCTGGTGCTTCTTATTTGAATTATGGTAACCTTATAATGGGATCGTGTCCTGCCATCCTGAATGCTGAAATACTACCTCCGCATGGTGTAGATACTTGACTAATTCTTCCTAAACTAGCTCCCCCATTTGTTGTTCCTTATGTATATGTACTTCCATCTGTCTTCCTTCTCCCAAAATTCAGTTATCTAAATGGTATTGTGATTTTTGGTGTGTTAGTCACACATGGGTTTATGGGTTCCACACTGACATTAATATGGATAGAATTGTTTCCTTCTATTCCCTCTCTTAGAACTCTCTTCTTCCTCTCATATGTCACACGCGGGATTTTCTCAATCTACTCCACAACTCGGAGATCCTCTACCTCCTCTTCATCAATTTCCAAGCCTTCCCTCATGGCTATGAATCACTTCTCGGTGTTCACCTTGTATTGGTAGGGTACTCCACTGCGCGTCTTTCCATTTGTCACCATGATCTGCTTGATCTAGTTGTTTCCCATCATAATTGGGTCCAGGGATTCCTCCTTCTTTCCTTTATCCACTTCTCCTTCCATTTCTCCTTTTTATGTGAGTGCTTCCCCGCTTCCCCCATGCACGCAGGGAAGTTTAGTTGTCTGACTCCATTGTCATTACACCTTTTTTATAGATAAATATCTTGATAGAAGTATACAATGATATAATATCCTTCCTTGAGGCCTGCATAGAAACTGTTTCTTTATTTCATTGTACAACTTTGCGGTATCTACTACAAATTTTGTTATAAATCCTGCTACAATACCGTCGAGCCAAAAATCTACTACGTGGGTGAATTTTTTATTCACCTGTTGTAACTGCTCAATTTGAACTGAGGTCCACTCTAACTGTCGGATATGGTTTGTTGCGTGGTTATCCTTCAACCTCAATATCTACTCATGCAATAAGTGTGGAATTTCACACAAAAATACTTCATGCAGATCAGTAAAAACATACTTGCCAAGATATTTGTGTGGTGTTACTCTAGGGTTTTTGTTATCTTTCTGCGTAAAATCTAGATCCTTTGTCTTCAACCAACTTTTGATCTCTACTTTTGTGGGATTCCATGGTCTCAACATCCCCTTCTAGTGACGCATTATTCTCACCTTATTTTCGTTCGATTTGGTATTCTTTTGACCGCAGATCTTACTTTTTTTAATAGATCACATCCACTCAATCCTATGTTGTTCCAACCAGCAACATAACCATTTTTTGGATTAATTCCTTTGAGTTATACCTTTAACATGATTGGCCCAGGTTCATTTCTACTAGGTATCCAACAAAGCCTCTAAAACTATCATCTCTCCTGGTAAACCAGAAGGAAACACAGTGCACAAACTACACTTCATAGTCTCACCTGAGATAGTCTTAATGGGTGACTGCAATACTCAGGTGTTTTCAGTCTAGGACCTAATGGAGATCTGTGAAGTATGCGCTAAGATTTCTATTTAACTTATTAAAGCAATATATTTTAATTCCCAATTATGTGTAATGTAATCAAACTCATTAGCTCATTCATTTATCATACTAACATCTACTCATAAACAGTAAAGGAGACACAAGCATGCAATCACATAACATATGTTTTACCATTGTTCACCCCCTCAGGCTATGTCCACAAAGATCTGGCTCTCAATATCTTTGATTGTGGTATTTCCAAAACTATAGTGTCACACTCTTTACAACTCCTTCTCAGTCGAATCAAGATCTATTATGAGGTGGACTAGATCACACCAGGCTCCTCAGTCTATGATCTAACCTTCAAGATATACCCTTATGACCCTTCTACAACTCAACAGCTTACAAAATTAGGTCGTATGACAAAGTATTACAAACTAGTTATCAAAATAGGACTCCTTCCTTCCATCATATATTCAGACTGAACTAATACCCTCCTCTGTCTCCTAAGAATTCTTCATTATAGAAAACTAATGCTTATCTAGAACTCCTAGGTATATATATATACATTTCTGGTTCATCAACCATTACAATGTATTACAAAAAACCTAACCCTAACATTGTTAGGTATTCCTTGCATGTTCATGTGTTTCTCTTCCCAAAATAACCTTTCCTTCCGATTTGGCCTTCTTCCAACACTTGGTATTTTCACTTTCTCATAGGGTCCATAACTAGTTGGACGAAGTTTCAAAAATATTTCTTAGACAAATTTGCAGAAGAAACCACCACAGGAGATTTAATGGTTGAACTCTTTGCCACCACCATGAGTTAAAAATATAAGGTTAAAGAATTCAATGAATGGTTTACCACTATCCTGAACAAATTTCAACCCGAAGCTAAACCTACTCAGGAGTTGCAAAATGAGGTATATGTCAATGTTCTCCCTGCTTCTATTTCCATGTTTGTGAAAAGGGTTGGAAAACATACCATAGCTGAAAATTTTTAGGAGGCCAAAATGATTGAATTCCAAATGAAGGGATGTAAAGAGGGCCATGTCTCACTAGTTAAGAAGGAAGTTTAGCCTCTACCTAGGATAGGACTATTTTTTACTAGACCTCCAGGAAAAAAAATAGAACAAGGTCCTGAAAAGGGAAGTAGGGAGATAGAATACCTACAACAGATGATAAAGAAACTATCAAATGAAATTGTAGACACGAAAATAAGTGTCGGGGAAGGAAACCAAGGTCAAAGGCCCTATAAAACCTTTTTCAAGAGAAACCCATCTTTCAAAGAGATTGAACCTCCCCTAGCCAAATTAAAAATTGACCTGGGTAATGTAGCATATGACTCTTTCTATATGTATCATCAAGAGAAACATTTTGAAATACATTGTCCCCAATGGGTGCATGCTATGAATTTAATGGTCAATTGGTTCCTAGACGAAGTTTCCCTTACCGAAAAATCAAGCGGCTCAACGGTGAACATCGCAGATGAGGAGGAAGTTGAACTATTGTAATAAACAACCATGTTGTTATGGGATCATGACTTACGAATGGCTCCCGATGATGTATTTGAGGTTCAATAACCACCTATTGAGGTTTTGGCTATGAAAACACGAAGTAAGGGTCAATCGATCTCAAATGACCTTACCATTGTCCAATCTTTGAGGGGAAAACAAATAGTCGGTCACTCAAAAGGACCTTTTGTCTCCCAACGAAATCCTATAAACATCCATACATGGGAGTCACCCAAGTTAGACTACAACATAGTAGAATACTTTAAAAAGTTCATGGCTAATGTGTTAGTCATGTACTTGTGTAGAATTCCCCAACAAAAGTACTTTCTGTAACAAGCCTTAAAGTCAGTAGAATCCCCTATAAAAAGAATTGACCTAGGGGAGGTTCCATCTCCCACAAATATAAAGAATAAACCAAATGTGAACGATTGCTATGTATATAAAAAAGGAAAGCCTTTTGTCCCACCTTTCCTTTTAATGTTTAAAGTCTTCAACAAAAACCTCCATAATTGTTTAGTCAACTCGGGGGCATCCTCCAATTTCATGCCATTATCTACCTGCAAGAAATTAAATGCAATTACGCTCAAAAATGATAAACATGTGATACAACTAGAAAGAAATCAGGTAATATTTATTGGGAACTTAAGGATGTCATGATCATAATGGATACACACCCGAAATTTGTTCAAGTAATTGACATCATTGTAGTAGATATAACATAATCTTATGGACTACTACTTAGTCAAGATTGGTCTAAGAAATTTAATGGATACATCAATATGGATTGGTCTCACCTCTACTTTCAATTAAAGGGAAATAAAAAAATGATTAGGATCGATAGGGAGAGGTATCTCAAACATATTGTCACCTATTTAGAATCCTTCAATGAACCTTCCTCGACAGATTTCCCCATGCTAGGAAACTACTCCTGCGATTCTAATTTCAGTAATTTTTCTCCTCTCTCATATTTTGTACCTCTCACTCAAAAATACGAAACATATTTTCAAGTGAATCTACTAGCAACAACGGAAGAAAACCTCTTCTGCCAAGAACCTCTGTTGGAAACTACAGACAAGGTATGCAGAGATGAGGAAATAACTAGGCATGAAGAATATGATAAATTTTGCTCACAAGTTTTGATGATGTACTTTTATGGGTCTAAATTGCAATAAGGGTCAAGATGATGATGTATCCTCATTGACCCAAAGGGGAATCATAATTTCCTATCCTGCAGACTAGAATTTGAATGCACTAATAACACTGTTGAGTATGAAGCCCTAGTTTAGGGACTGAAGAAATCCATAGACTTAAGAATTAAAGAACTAAAATTTTTTGGGGACTCTAAAATTATCGTCATGCAAGTAAAGAATACTATACATTGAAACTCACCCCACTTGAGGAATTATCAACAGAAGGTGCATAGGCTAATAGAACATTTTGACGCCTTTAATATTATTGTGTTTCCGAGGACAAATAATACTCTTAATGATTCACTGACTACTGCAACCTCAAGGCTATCCCCTTTAGAAGACTATGAAGCCTCCAGGTTCACCGTGGAACTACTCTATAAACCATCAGTACCCAAAAATATTTCTAATTGGAAGGTTTTTGAAGAAGATGAACATATTGTAGACTTTCTAACCAATCAAGAAAATTTTAAAGATCTGGCTATTAATGATGAAGTATTCCAAGAGAAACTAGGAGAAACTGATTTCCATGAACGAAAGGGTGAAACAAATCACTCGAGTAACAAACCAAGGTTTCACACGATACAGAAAGGGGTATCCAATTTGGAGAACCTTTTCGACCTGAGGGAAATATTTAAAGGGTCAACGAACACAAAGATAGGGATTTCATGTTCCATATACAAGACTATAAATCTAGGAACCCCGAAAAACCCTAACAATATAAATCCAGGAAAAAAAGTGTCTAAAGAAGAAACAAAATCTTATCCCAAACATTTTAGAGAATATCAATATGTTTTTGCATGGTCCTACTGATAATTTAAAACTTATGAAACTTGCATTATTCAACACATGATATCATTAAAATATGAAGTAAAACCCTTTAAATAGAAGCTCAGGAAGTACCATCCATATTTGGAACCCCTCATGTATCAAGAGTTAAAGAAATTATTAGATGCTAAGATTATCTTTCAGGTTAGACACTCTGCCTGGGTAGAAATTTTGGTTCGTGTTAGGAAAACATCTAGAGAAATATGCATGTGTGTATATTTCAGTAATCTTAATAGAGAATCAGAAAAGGATAACTACCCAGTCCCACCCATGGATTAGCTCTTACAGACTATGTCTGGTTCTATAATTTTCTCCCTTGTAGACAGTTTTTCCAGGTTACAACTAGGTTCTAGTTTCAGAAGAAGACTGATTGAAAACTACCTTCTAAACCAAGTGGGGAACTTTGTTTTATAAATGCATGCCCTTTGGGTTGATTAATGCAGGATAAACCTTCCAAAGGGCCATGGATGTATCTTTTTTGGGATTGATTAATAGATGTGTAGTAGTATACTTGGATGATGTGACTATGTATTCAAAGAACAGAAAAGACCACATCCAACATCTAACCCAACTTTTTGAAAGGTGTAGGAAATATGGAATATCTTTAAGCCCTAAGAAAAGTATATTTCGTGTCGAGGAAGGGAAAATAATAGGTCATATTATATCTCAAGCAGGAATTCACATAGATCCAGAACGAATAAAGGAAATACCTCATCTTCCCTTACCCCACAACAAAAAGGCTATGCGATCCTTCTTTGGGAATATTAATTTTGTGAAGAAGTTCATGATCTATTTAGCTAAAACTATCAAACCCTTACAAAAAATGATTCACAAGGATGTTGATTTTAAGTGGGATGATGAGTGAAAATATTCTTTCAACAATATCAAGACTGGAATATCTCAATCTCTGGTGTTGCAAAGTCCGGACTTTAATAAATATTTTTTCCTCTATACTTTTACCTCCAACCAATACTCAGCTGCATTTTTTGACCCAGAAGGATGATGATAACAATGAGGCACCAATATCATTCATGAACACTAATCTCCAATGGTCTGAATTGAATTACCATTCTATAGACAAACGGGCTTATGTTTTGTACAAAGAAGTAAAACATTTTAGATCCTACATCCTAAAAAATCACACCAAATTAATCATGCTTCATCCCGTAGTCCGATCCCTATTCACTCAATAGGATATGGGGGAGAGAAGAGGAAATTGGATGGAATTTTTCCAAGAATTTGATCTAGATATAAAAACTTCCAAACTAGTGAAGGGACAAGGATTGTGTAAACTAGCCGCAGAATCCCAAGACCGAATAAATGAAGACCTCATGAGGGAAAACAAATTAGAATTATGGTGTAGTGAATATTTATACATTCCCACATGGTAAGAGTATTGGTATGGAATTTTTTTTTACCTCCTGCATTATGGGAATTTCCCAGAAAACTTGAACCCTAAGGAAAGGAGAGCTCTCAAACTAAAATTTGCACAATATCTCCTCATAAATTTAGTACTTTTCCACATAAATTATGATGGGGTACTCTTGAGATGTCTTGAATGCGAATATGAAAAAAATGTTCTGAGGGAGATCCATGATGGTACTGTAGGTGGAAACTTTGCAGGGAATACTACATCTCACAAAATATTAAGATTTGGCTATTACTGGCCTACTCTATGTAGGGACACTCATACATACGCTAGAAACTATAAAACTTGTCAAATGAGTGCAGGAAGAGAGAAGAGAGAAGTTGTCCCACTCCAACTAGTGACCATATCCAAACCATTTGAGCAATGGAGGTTAGAATTCATAGGGGAGATTACCCCGAATTCTTCAAAAAAACATAAATACATACTGACTGCCACAAACTATTTTATGAAATGGGCAGAGGCCATCCCTCTGACTCACATGAATGAAAAGGTTGTAATCCAATTCATAGAACAACAGTTGATCATGAGGTTTGGGATGCCTTCCATTCTTTTGTTTGATAATGTGGCTTATTTTTCTTCCACTTATTAACAAAGTTTTCTCTATACAAAGGAACCATAATCAGATACTCTGCAAACTACTATCTAGAAGGAAATGGGGTGGCATAATCAACCAATAATAAACTAGTGAGGATCTTGAAGAAAACAATTGCATAAAATCAAAGGAATTGGCATAGCTCGCTTCATAATGCATTATGGTAAAACAAAGTAACACCCAAGGAAGCTATAGGAACTCCCCATACTTTTTGGTATACGGACAAGAAGCCATTCTCCCAAATGGGTTATATATTCCATCCCTTCATCTTGCTCAGGGTTCAAGAGGAAAACCCTCATCAATTATTCAATAGAGAATTGATACCCTCCTCATGGTGGAAGAGGAAAGGGAGAAAGAAAAATCAAATTTCATCACTCATCAGCAGATAGTTAAAAGATGGTTTGACAAGCATAAGGTCAAAGAGAATAATTTTGAGGTAGGAGACTTAGTCCTGAAATGGGATAGAGAAAATGAACCTACGAAAAAACATTCGAAGTTCCAGAATCTATGGCTCAGACCTTTTTAGGTATCCAATAAAATTGGGGTAGGCACGTATCAGTTGTAGAATGTGAGGGGGGAACATGATGCCCTCCCGATGAATGGCCAAGCCCTAAAACAATATTTTTGTTAAAACAAAATGTGTGTGTCTTTTCATGTTATTTTCTTATTAGGATAATTGTGTAGGTGTAAGGTAGACTAATTCCAGAGTCCTTTTATTCATGTATTTTATTTTTTTTGGTATTTTTTTGTAGTAAAGTTGTGTTACGCAAAGCATTGGTTGACCCAAATCAATATGCTGTAGAAAACTCTACTCCTAACTCACATTTACATGCAACATAAGAAATGTTGGGCAATTGAATTTTTCTTCAAAGAGTTCTATATATTGTCTTTGCAAACAAACAAAATTAGTGCATGATGAAGTGTCCACCTGGTGGTCTGGGAAAGCCTAAATGGAAAGATGGAAATTTGAAAAGGACCACATGGACCTCTAGACAGAGCTAGGAGGAATTTCACATTAAACATTTCATATTGCAGATAACAAATGCCCTCCTCTCCCACTCGTTCAGGGCATCTCTGCTAGAAATAAATCAATTATATTAAATGACTACAAAGTAGGAGAGGGTATGTAAATAACTCCATCGAGGGTATGGACACTCTCTAGAAGAAGAGCAAGTTATGTGATGTTGGGGTGACTCTATCGGGGCTATGGATGCTCACTAGAAGTGGAGAAACATTGTAGTGAGTGAATAATGATAACTAAAACAACCTTGATCCAGTGAATGATTTACCCATCTCTTGTCAAAAGGGGGTGTGGGTCATGGTCAAGAGGAACAGAGGTGGAATAAGGGTTAAAATCCATAGGCGGACCCAAATTTACAAACTGGGCAAATTGTACACGCATGGATGGGAAATAGTCTAATAAAAGAAAAGCCAGTTAGTTTCTCAACCAGCTTCTGCACTAGCTAAGCCTGAGGGAAGAAACAAATATTCTTCTTTCTCCCAAAGAATTGCCATTTTTTGAGCACTCAACACACCCTAAAAGATTTTATGAAATTTTGTCACTTTAGGGTACCACTTCTTTTCTTTTGTTTTTTGTATGAATTGAGTCCACTGTGGAGGGATTGCTATTTTTTTTTCATGTCTTTTCATCGATAAAAGTGGATTTGTTTGAACTTGTCAATGTGAAAACCTTTGTGTCTGAAAGAACTTGGCATTCTAACTAAGAATAAGCAGCTAAAATTATTACTAGTGTGTCTGTGTTCGACATCAACAAAATACAAGAAGGAAAAATGACCACACAGTAACAATAATCATCGATCACCGATGTATCATCTACATTGGTAAAAGGAGGAGTAAATTTGCGCTAGTTGTTCGCTAAGAAGATTCAGGAGTTAGCTGTTTTCCCATCGACATCAGAAAAATAGGAGAAGGATAAACATTGACATGAGCCATGATAAACCCCCAATGGTTTATGAAGAATTCATTTGTTCAAGGTCGGTGAAATCTCAAAAGGTTAAATCATTGAAAATTTCCACATGGACACATCGTCAATCACCGACCCCCAATGCACTTTCGACATCGACAATTTTCGAGGGGGTTAATCCGGGATCACTTGGTTAATTTTATCACTGATCGTCGATCCTTGATACTTTTTCAGCATCATAAGGGTAGGATCTATTGCTAAAACGATTAGCTAAGGAAAATTCTCTGATTCTGAATAACATGATTAAACGAAGACACCAGTTTCAAGGGCCACATGTCTTTGCCACATAGGAATTTCGTATGGCCTAGTTTCATCCAGAGACACCTTAGGTTTCCCTCTGTCCTAGTCACACTGCCAAGTCAACTTTCCCATGTCATCTTTGTATGGAAAGATGGACCAGTGTCAAAATTTTAACTAGGAGATATCAATGAATAATGTTTAAAGAGAAGCCCCAACTCCCAATCCACCAGTTAGATTAGCGAAATGATGGGATGTTTTCAACACAAGATATGATCATATTATACCATTTAATAGGCCATTTAATGTTTCTGTCCGCATACGTTGCTTCCCCGTGCACCAATTGAATAACAGGAATTTGAAATCGTTGATAGACCACATTATAGCCTGCGCCCATGCTGCCAACCTACAATCAAATTTAATTTTAAACATAATGAAGATTTGGTGGAAGATTTTTTAGAACCGCACTCATATTATGAATTGAATAACTAATGTGATAAGGTAAGTATTATATTTGTTTAAATCACTAAGACAACTTCGAACACCTCCATTCTACACACAAGTTTCCATTTCTAGAGCAGTCAAATAAGTGAAGAGAGCGTCTCAAGAGTTGCGCTTGATTTTTGGAATTTCAAAACCAGGTTAAGCTAGAAAAAGAGTCATGTGTTAATTTTTATCAGTTCAGTGTTCATATTTTTTATATATCAGCATTTGATCTGCTACACGGTGTCTAATTATGTTTTAGCTGCAGGAAACAATGCTTGCAAGAAAGCCAATGACCAAACGCTCGCAGGCAGCACTGAAGTAAAAGGAGGAAACGATTGGTGAATGTTCTTCTCCCAACACTACAAGGCAGTTAGAATATGCTCCCAACGTGGAACCAGTCATTAAAAATTTGACCAAGAAAGAATTCATTCAACCCCTAGCTTTTGGCGATACATAAGCGACCATTGGATCTAAAATAATGCTCCCACAGTGGGGAGATCTATTCAACAAAATCAATCAGGAGGATTACCAGGAGTTCATCCCACACAATGACCCAGATGTAAGGGTGCTCGATAACCAAGTTTTCCCAAACATTCGACAGTTTTTCTTGCACATGGTAGCTTGTTGAACTCCATTTTTCCCATGCATCGAGACCTTAAGTTGGTTCATTCATCACATAGATGTTTATAAATTCTTGATCAACGATGAGAATGGTGGGTTTCCCGAATGTTTTCTCTCGACATAAGTCCAAAAATATTACAATCTCAGGGACTCGGAGGAGCGGCTAAACACAGATTTCGTGGTGAAGTTCTATGAATTCCATGACACCAGCCGATTTATGGCCTCATGGTGGAAGGAGGACAAGAAATTTACAAAACAGAGAAATGGATGGTATGGGATAGTGAACCTGAGGGATCCATATATATACTTGATGGATCTCATCTACCGATTATACAAGAAAAAGGATTGGGCCAAGTTCTCGGAGGCATGGATTCCCCTGGTGTACATGGTGCCTATTTTGGGGAGTAGTTTCCACTGGGGATAAATCATCTCCAAGCAATTGAGTACCAATGTATTGTAGGCTCAGATGCCGAAAGAAGGAGAAGCACCCACTTTTCACATGGCCTAATATCTTCTAGATGTAATTTGCATGAGGAATGTCTTCGCCGGTATGAATTTGAGTTGGCATGTTGTAGAACTTCATGTTCATGTCTACTTCAGCATATTATGGGAGAACAAGTACAAAAATTCTTGTTCCCTTATTTGCGATGAATTCATCGCTCGAGTTTATTTCACTATATTTAAAAAGGAATGTTTGAGGCTATCTATAGCAACCAAGAAAATGAAATTGAAGGTAGGCATTACAAAGGAAATCTAACCCAAACATGATTAGGTTCAAATCTATGAGCATGGATGAGAAGGTAGAAATAATAGAGAATTCATCTCAAGAAGCTCTCAGGATTAGAGAAGAAATTAGATTAGCAAAAACCACATAGGCACAAAGGAGAGGGTTGGTGTTACTAGAGTGAGCCCATGGAGTCATCGATCAGCTAGAGAACAATCCTGAAATCATAGAAATGATGAGGATCCCTTTGGATGAACCAATTACAAATAAAGAGGATCCAAATGGCTCATAGTCGATACAACTGGAGGAAATCACCGGTCTGTAAAACCCCAAAGTTCCATCCCCACAGATTAGATCATCGGTGACCATTCCAACCTAGTTTGAAAGTCTAAGAACACCAGGTGAAATAGGTGTGTCAAATCCCATGTTTGATATAATAACCATCTATGATGGTGAGGATAGTTTGCAGATCTCACTGGTAACTCTGATACCAATTATAGAGAAGAAGGAACCTGAAAAAACTTCTGCTCCAAGTCCCGATGCATCAATTCAAAACCCTCTGTAGGGAGACCATGAGGTTGATAGTGCCTTAGACATTCAGTTTCTTGACCTGTCAGGGACATAGAAAGATATCTTTAGAGAGGATCTAAGATCAGGTGGACAGAAAGAGGTTGTGAAACAACAAGAGATCGACACTTCGACAACTGATCACCAAGTAAGTGCTGAACTTATCACTGACTCTTCAATTTTGGCTGACACCTCACCAACCGATGAACACCAAATGGAGGTTGAGCCATCCGAGCATATGAAAGAAATACATTAACTATTCCTATAACAAATACACACAGCAGGGAGCCTGGGAAACATTCTAACCTGGGGGGGGAACAAATCCTTGATCATGTTGATGAGGTTGTCGATATACAGGTGATCACTTATGACAGGAAGAGGAAAGCTATCATGAAAAGGACCACCAAGAAGAGAAGAATCACACTGGATATCTTGATTCTCATCACCATGGAGGAGAAGTTTCTTAGTATAGAACATGCAAAGATATCTGAGCTCATCGGTGCAGGGATGGATATAAATTATGCAACATTGGATCGAGCAAGGCCAGATGAAAAGCAAATGGTTTTTGTACTAAAGGAGCTATATTGTATACACCATTTGGAAAAATACTATCAATATTTGACATAGGCCACGGTGTTTCTAAAGAGTGAGTTCCAATATGCTTATGCAAAGTTCACAAGAGAAATACATACTTTCATTGTACGTATAGTCGATTTCTAAGAAGATACCATTATGGCACTGGTAACCTGCAAGGAAGTGGAGAGATGGTATTAAAAATCATACCAATTGGTAGAGAGAATTGACTACATCAGCACAGTGAAGAAGGGTCAAGACACAGAGGAGCATGGTATTTAAGTGCTAAGGGATAGTATCATCTCTTGGATTAGGAAAGTAGTCGAATACGAGGTAAGTATGGCCCAGGAACCTCAGTGGGAGATACAAAAGAAGTGGGTTGAGTGCGAAAAGGGCTGGGAAAAAATCAATCAGGAGATGAAAGGCATTGGCCTCCCAGAATTCGTCTCACCTGAAGACTTTTTCAACCTGCATGACATAGTCAAGCGACATGCAGAAAAAGACTCAGAATGGGAATTGGATATCACATAGGTGGCAAGCATGGCACCAGGTCAAATACAACATTTTATGTAACATCCAATCAAGGCTCGTGCAATTCTGTAGCAGTTGAGTGCCAAGATCATCAAATATAGAGAATGAGTAGTAGAAGTGAAATAAATCCTTTCAGCCCCGATGGATCAACATAGGTTCTCGTATGCTAACACATGAAAGGATCTCTTCATCAAGTGGTTAGAATATGAGAAGAGTCATCCACTCTAGTAGAACCACAAGATGATTTACAGAGAATAAAGAGATCAAGTGCCATGTGGCACTATTTTTTTTTACTTAACTTAAAAATTGTAGTGGTTATTTTTTGTTAGTGATTCTTTATAAACAAAAGGATTGACCTTTAAGAAAAGGTTGATGGTTTTGGGAAAATACCCTCTTTTTGGGAATTGTAAAGAATTATTTCTGAACAAACTTAATTGAGAAGTCTTGTTTAGGATCAGAAACAAAATTTTGTTTTTCATCAAAGGCATTATGTGAATGTTAAGCCCTAAATAGTGGATCATTACCCCTTAATTAGGGAATATTAAATTAGTAATATTATTTTATTTATGTCAGCTTTATTCCATTAGTTGTAATTATACCTCTTAGTCTTCTATATATACCAAGGAGACATTTTCATTTGGAATCATCTTGTATTTGAACATTTATGTGGGCATAAAGAGTTTTCCCCATCGAAGAGGCTTATTATCTAAATTTCTCTCTTTTTCAAGGCATTGAGTACTTATTCTAAGGTTTTTCTATGCTATATTGATATTTGGTTCCTAACATATGGTATCAGAGCTCAAGTTCTTGGGGTTTCATTGCTACATATGAGACACCTTGTAATTTTCGCTATAATTTTTTTTCTACAATGATTCAGAAGGAATGAATATGAGGATATTTAGTAGATGGATCAAGGTACATTGAGTTAAAATTTCATATGTTGAGGCCTTATACTTTCATAGATACAACCTTTCTAAGATAGGGTTATGGAATCATTCTGACTTGATTCATTGCGGAATTTTCCCTATAAACAATTTTCTGTAACATTTCAGACCCTGAAATCTAGAGTCTATTTATAGATATTAGCAAGGTATTTTTAGTAACAATTTCAGCTTCTAGGTCATCTTACATTTGTAGATACACCCTGTGGAAGATAGGGCATCTGACTAGTCCTATTGACTAGTATCAAGCATGTGTTTCGAGTAAAAAACTAACAACTTCTTCCTAGAGTATCCAAATTGAGTGAGACTAGTTGCATTAGATAGTGGACAGACTGTAGTAGTTCTGGTACAAGTTTTAGAATTTATATCAATTATTTTGTGTAGGGCATGCTATACAAGTGAGATCTCTTGGAATGGAAACAAATCAACAAGTTGTGGGGAAGTTACCATAAATTTCACTTGGCACATCCAATTTTGATCAAACTTGTGGAATTGTAGAGAAGAAATATCAGAGACCTACAAAAAGGAAAATTTCATACTCAGAAGGGCCAAAATTTTTGAGATACAATAAAAGGAAGATTCTCTAATAGAACCACCTCAAAATCAAGGTTTAAAGTGATACTTTCCAACATGCCACCAAAAAAGGGAACTTCTACACCAAATAATCCTTCAGACAATCCTACTTGGACTCTTGATGAAGGTGAAGAAATGCATAGGGACATAAATGATTTACAAAATAAGACAGTAACAAAATATGAACTACAAGAAATGGAAGCTAAGTTGGAGGCAATAAATACTAAGATGGATGTTTTAAAAGGGGAGATCATGGAATGATTCAAAAATTTCCTAATAGAGAGACACCTGAAAGTGAAAATATATCCCATGAAATTCATGATGAGGACACAAGGAAGGTGAATCAAGAATGGAGAAACTCCAACTTTGGGTTGAAGACCAACCATGTTCCTAAGATTGATATGAGGAAGTTTGATGGAAAGGATCCTATCACATGGATACTTCAAATGGAGCAATTATTTGATCTACATAATGTGCCACACACACAAAAGGTACAAATTTCTTCTTTATATTTAGAACCCAATCAATTTGTATGGTATCTATGTCTTTTTTCTCACAAATCACTCGTCACTTGGACAATTTTCATGGAAGAAATGATAGAACACTATGAGGATACAAGGAGCAATACCTTCTTTAGCTAATTGATAAATCTCAAGCAAAAGGGTTCAGTTACAGAACACATTGAGAACTTCCAAAGATTGAATATAAAGGTAACAAATATTCCATATGAGCACTTGATTGATGTATTCATAGGAACTTTAAAGGATAAAATTTAACATGAGGTTCTCCTTTGGGAACCCAAACCATTAGAGAATGCATTTAGGGTGGCAAGAAATGTTGAAAGTAAAAATATGGCTATGGCTACTAGAAGGACCAATCTTAACATCTATAGAGAGAAGAATGCTCCTTCTCATAAAACACCTCAACCTACAAGGTTGACACCTCAACAATTGGAAGAAATAAAATCAAAAGGTTTATTCTTTAATTGTGACAGCAAGTACAGTAAGGGACATAAGTGTGGTGAGAAGAAATTATTCTACATAGATTGCGAAGAGGAAGAAGAACAAGAACCATCTCAAGATGAAAACGTAGAAGCAATTTCATCTGAAGAGTTGACTCCCACGATATCGTGTAATGCATTGGCTAGAATTAGCACTCTTCAAACCCTCAAGATCGAAGGATATATCAAAAAGAAAAAGGTAATAGTCCTAATTGATTATCGAAGTACTCATAATTCCATTCACTATAAATTAGCCAAAGCTCTCAATTTCTTTGTATATCTAGTACCAGAGTTTCAAGTAATGATTGCAGATGGAGGAACTATCAATTGCTCAAGAAAATGCAATAAGATCAATCTTACTATGGGGTAATATGTAATTAATAGTCCAATGATTTCTATACCCATGGGTGGTGTTGATGTTGTACTAGGAATCCAATGGTTACAATCATTAGGAACAATGGATTTTAATTTTCAAGAACTTTT
>JZKD02S1879302.1:375066-406383 GCA_000966675.3 Picea glauca
ATAACATAACATCATAGTCCTTAGGAAATGACATGAAAGAAGCTTTGTTTATTTTATTTTATATACATGTTATATATATATATAATAAAATAAACAAAACTTATTTCATGTCATTTCCTAAGGACTATTATGTTATGTTATCCGCAGGAAACATTTCTCACAAGATAGCAGACTTGAGGTACTGAAAGGTGACATGCGCAGGTATTCCTATAAAGTCTCTCACAATGAAAAAGGTAATGAATGAATAATCTTTGGACTAACAATATAAGAGCTCATAAAGGTATGAAATCCCATTTTCTAAAATTCTAGATAAAAACTCTAAAAATTACAAATGAATAAATCATCATTTCATTTTTGTTTGTCATAAAAAAAAATAGAAAAGAAAAAGAAGAAGAAGAAATTCTTAAAGTGTTATAAAAAAGGGGGACTTAAGAAAGGGTTGTAAAGGCTTATCAAGAAAATCTCTAAGAACAACCACATGTATAGAATCTTGTATAAACCCCTTTACCCTCCTCCTTAGCCACAGTAAATTCTTTTCTCGGTTGATCATAGACGTCTAATCAATGAATTTTCCTGAGAACAGAGGGGTCTCGCTTCGGTCATGGAAAATCTTGAACAAACTTTCAAGGAAGAGAGTATGTTGTGTTTTTCGTTCATTGACTCTGGCTGGATCATAAACATGTCTAGGTTGATCCTAACCTTATTAGTTATCCTAACAGGAATAACTGATTGGTTTTTCTCAAGGAAGTTCCCTATACTAGAGGTCAAGAAGTTTCCACTAAGAAGTCCTCTAAAACCCTTGATTTTTGAAGGCAGGTGAGAAGATTGACCCAGAGTGATTTAAATGAGTTTATAGACTTTGATTCTTTTTCAAATAGACATCTTCCCAAGTGTATTTCATACTCATTGATTGCCCCCACTTCAGATCTAAAAGAAAAAATAAATAAATTGAAATACAGACAGATGGTGAAAGGAAATTCAATATTGATTTCCCCCATCTAGTTCAAAGAGATGAAGAAAGGAAATTCATACTTATTGATTTCCCTCATCTCAACATTTAAATGCTTGCGGAAAATGAAGTGGTGAAAGGAAATTCAATGTGGGAAGTCGGATAAATTCACTGGGGTACTGAACAGGCTTGCTGGTAGTGAAGCAATATCCTCGTATCTGATAAAAGATGTTATACATGAGTTAAAAGATGCTCTGGTAATTTCTCTTCTTTTCGGCTAGATTTTATCATAGGTTTCTAAGATCTCCTTATTGGACACAACGTAAATACTTGCCTTGATGCAAACAGAATCACAAAAAGCCTGATAATATAGTTAATTGGGTTTTGATTATCTTACACAGTTTTGAGGTCAGCTTTAGGATAAGAAATCTGTTGAAAACCTGGCTCAGGATAGTCAGAATTTTTATTTTTGTAGAGTTTTCAAGGTTGACATTGAGACCCTAATCTTGTTTGTTTTTTCTCCTTATTTGTCTCACAGAGCCAAATCTTTGACTCCATTACTCAATGAAGGAACTTGGTCTACATGTTCTTCTCATCCCACAAGGAGATGAGATCCCTAGATGAAGCCTAATGTTGACATGAAGTTAAATTTTTCCACCCTTTAAAACTGAAGCTTCATCTTTTCTTGAGTCGTAGTTCCGCCCTTAGTCCAAAATAGAAAGGATTCATAATCACCTATTCCTTTTTGGGTTTCGATATTCGGTTCTTCTGAAGGTGTGATCTTCGACCATCCCTTTTTCCCGATGTTGAAATCCCAAAGCCATTTCAAAATATTAAGAAATATAAAGTAAAAAGGGGAAATAAATGAACGTCACTTTTTCTTTTGCTTACCACAAGCACTCTTTAATCCATAATTAATCAAATACTTAAACGTAATTATCTCTCCCTTAGTCTTTTGCGATTCGGGTTTCCCTCTGCTAAAGCGTTTTCAAACTCTTGTCCTTCGAACTCCCCGTCCTCGATTTTCCAAAAAGTAAAAATTAAAAAGTAATTGTCCACTAATCATGATTAATTAAAGTTTTAATACGAATGATTAGCACCTCGGTAATACCATCTCAATTTTGCAATCCGGGGTTTACTTGTGACATATCCCCTGACGGCAGGATCCTCGAAGTTCTGAAATGCGAAATCGCATTTTATTTAAACAAACCCTAAGATTAAAAGATTAAGTTGTTTTCACAACATGATTAATGATGACTAAGATTATTTTCGCATATCGAGAATTAAAGAAGGTAGTGATTTTTGGGTTTTCAGTTTCGAAATCGTCGATATATGACAGTATTAATTACGGTTAAATCTAGATATTTTTTTTTGACGTGAATTCGTATATCTTTCAATTAAAGAATTTATTTTTCATCACTTGTATCAGTATGCTCGTTACAACACAAATTTAGAGGTTAATTAAGGTCTCGTGTGTCGAAGTTCATTCTTATCCTTTACCTCTGTAGCAAGTCACATTTGTCCAGTTTTATACACTTTTCTTTGTAAATAGGTTTCTGGTCCAGTACAACCACCATGGCACCTAAGAAGGCCACCAATAAAAACAAGGAAGTTGTAGAGGTCTCGAATCTAGATGGAGATGTTGTATATGATACAATACCGCATGCCATCGATTCCATAAAATCCTAGAGGCAGATTTTTGAAACTCTCAATTATGAAATTAAGAACTTCCCCCGTGATGCCGACAACAAACTTTGGGATATAGTGGAGTCTGAACTTCACAAGGTGGCTATGCGGTCACGAATCCTGACTTACAACGACATGATCAGTTGGGCCTTAGAGCAAGAGAAATTGCAGAGGAGGAGCATTCTAGACAACCAAGGGGTCGTCATTGGCTCCTTCAGACCAGAACATATACAAGTATTGTATAAACTGTCTCTCGGTCCCAAGTACATTTAAAATAAAGATTTCATCAGTGAGTTTCATAGGAAAGAATGTTTTGAGTCAGACTAAACGTATCCTAGCATAATAAAAGACTGGTGGAGAAATGAAGCAAAATTTGGGCCGAAACACATGGTGTCTATGCCACATCTTCTTTAAACGAGTATATGGTTTATGTGGTGATGATGTTATGTAGGATTTTCGGTAAGAAAAGTCCTACCCACTTCCTAGCAGAATGTGTACCTATTTTTCATGAAGTTGCAAAAGGTTACAACTTCAATTAGGATAAGATTTTATACGATAACATAGTGAGAGAGGTCATGGAATATCAGACTGCTAGATCAAAAGGCCAACCAGTAGACTTTTATATGTCTTTATACATCATGGATTCTATATGCTTCTCAACTCCTTTCCATTGGAATCCGACTTACCCAGAGCCTATTCATGAATATCATTCTAAACTATGGGAAGAAAATGCCAAGGATTCATTCTATGAGATCTATCATTTCGTGGTAATACCACTACAACAGATGTTATATGACTGTGCACCCTCCCACATTTCAGAGTTGGTCATAGGGAACCTTCGAGAAATTGTTGACTGGTTTATAGAGGAGAATTTCTCCTACATCAGAGTTTTCAGATGTTCAATTCCTCCACATGCACTCCCAAAATTCCTCCTTAATAGACTAGTGTGCAGGGAGGTAGCTTATAAAATAGTAATGGGTGGAATCAGGATAGAATTAAAGACAACTCAAAAGAAATCTTGGCCTATTTTTCCCATTCAAATTGGACAATTTTCACTTCTCAACTTGGGTCATTCCAAAGTTGAAGCGGCAACACTGGAGGAGGTCAAATTGGTAGATCTCGAACACAAGAAGCACAATCCTTACTAGTTAGTGGGGAAACACATGGCCCACTACAATATTAAAGCCTATGAACATGAGAATTCCCCTTGTGATGACATGTTCAGAGGGACTAAGACTTATGAAGAGGTGTTAGAATGAGTACAGACACCATCGTCTAACTTGCAAGATAGTTTTCGGATTTTCCATAAGCATAGACAGAGTGGTCTACCCAAAGTACTACAAGGAGAATCAATCACCCTTCCCCAAGAACAAGAAAATACTCCTCCAAGATTCAAACATGAAGCACAGGATAAGGGCAATCCCGAAAAGGTCCCACAGGATACTGAAAAAACCTCACAAAATAAAGAGGCCTTATAGACAAAAAAACTAGAGACAGAAATAGAGAGGAAGTCCGAGACACCCCCCCAACCCAGTAAGCTCACTCCCCATTCATCACCTATTGTTGATTTTAATATTCCTAAGGCCATAGAAGGGAAAAGATCTACAGATATAGGAAGTCCCATAGCTTCCTTAACCCCCTTACAGGCTGCCTTTGGATTTCCACAGATGGAAGCCATATTTTTTGATGACCTCACCCCTATCTCCATAGATGAGATTCCTCCTTCTAATTATTTTTTCAGAAAAAAGAGGAAGGCTATCTTGAAACAGGAGATGTATATGAGAGAGGGGGATATGGTAAAAAATCATAGAGTCTTACTAGATGGACAAAATTTGGAGGAGAAGGATTTATCTACAGAGATAGAAGGTTCCATGGGAGCCATGGCAACAACAAACTTTTTTACCATGGAGAACATGAGAACAAGGATAAAAAAGAGTAATAACATAATAGCTCAGTTACAGGACCAGTTAAATAATGTTGAGAAGAACATTAGAGAAGTGGTGAGTAAAAGCTTGGAGCAGGCCAGGGCTATTGAAAGGATAGAAATTTGATCACTCAAATCAAGCCTGGACAAAATGAACCAGAGGATACAAGAAAGTTAGATGCAGGTTGCTCAAAAAAAGGAGCATGCATAACAGTTACAGGTTAAGTTAAATTTGATGGAAGGTCGGGTTATAGACAGGCTTTCCAGACCCTCTCGCAGGAAACACATACAAAAATAGAAGCCGAGCAACAAAGACTGATCTCCAAAATAGAGATCATACAAAATTATTTTTGAGAGGTAAGAAAATCTCTTGATAATATTATTTTACTAGAAAAGGAAGATAAAGAAGCAAGGAATACTTTCCAGAAAGTGGTTGCATGTTCAGGGAACAAAGAGATGGTGAAAAATCAAAAGCTATCTATCACAGAACAAATAAAAGGAGACATCATGCTCAAGGTATGGGAAACAAATATATCTGAGAGAAAGAAGATAGTTAAAGAAATCAAAGGCGCTTGTAAAGGAATCTTTAATTCTTGGGATAATAAAGCATTAGGTATCGAAAGAAATGACGGTTCTGAGTCACTGGGGTAGATAAACATTGAAAAGTAGTAGTTGGACTACAAAGAAGGTTTGAAGGAGATTCAGATTGAAATTTTACAATTGAAGGAGATCGATGCCAACATAATAGATAGATGGCTGGTGCAGCCCAATTTAACGTTGCAAGTGATAAAGTTTTCATACCAAGATTTTGAAGACCGGTTCCCAAAGGTACAAAGAAAGTTGTATCTGTTTGAGACTAAGGATCTTCCAACACCTCCTAGAAAATTTGTCCATTTTCTGGAGAAATGTATTGAATGTGTAGCATAAAAGGAGGGAGAGATTTTGACTAAACAATGAAGTATCATTTGGAAACTCATATTGTTGGAATGATAGATAAACAAAAGTTAATCATGCAACGGTTAAGGTTGCAGTTTTGTAACTATTTTTCTGCCAAAAAGTAGGAGATTATTAACCATCAAGTATGGATGACCTTGTATAAATACAGGCAAGGAAGACTAAAACCGGGCTTTTTGATCTCTTTAAAAATAAACATTTTTGATGAAGTGATTTTGAAGAGACTCCAAATTAATAGAAATGCAGATTGAAGATTCTAGATCTTGTCACTTCTAAGTTATGTGTTTCCCTGTCATCTCATCTTGCTTGCATGTGTTTAATTGATGAATGCTTAGCTACAATTTAGTACAACCTCTACTGTGGAAATTATGGTTCTTGTTATCTCAAATCATTTACAGTTTTTCCTCTGCATCCGTTATCAATATATACAAGACTTGTAGATGCTTAGATATTAGCATCATATTCTTCATTAATATTTTTCTCATTTCATAGTCTTCTGTTACAATGTGAGATTCCTTTGAAATTGATGCCTCACTTTGCTAATAGCTTTATGTTTTTCTCCATATCATGCATGTTTATTTTCTTTAAAATTTAACTCAGATACAAGAAAAGGCCTACAATTTAGTCATACTATTTATTTGTGTATTGACATCATTCTCGTTACATTGTGGAATAGAGATAACAAGCCTAAAAAGAAAACACAGAACTTTATCCTTCTTTAATTTTATCCTTCATGATAGTACGAGTTGCAAGGCAGCCTAATATCGAGCCTAGCCTCTCGAATCAAACCAACATCACTCTAAATTTATTTAACACTATCTTACAAACAACCAATAACCAGGTTGAGTTAGAACGTTCATGGGTAGCAATTGAGAGAGATATCAGTATCCAGGAAAACTAGTAATTTTGATAGAGACAGTTGAGAAACCAATAATAACCTTCACCTTTTTATCATACTTTTTCTATCCTTAGCTCCGTATGTCTTTTCAGATGCCTTGACAGTATACTTTAAATCCTTAAGGTATAAACTCAGGAACAACACCTTCAAATCCAGTACAGTTGCCACTGCATTCATGGAGATAGTTCAAAACCTACATGGCAGCCCAAAGATTATTGTAAGTGATTGAGATCCCATCTTCACTGGACATTTTTGGATAGAATTTTTTTCTTGTTTGGGTACTCAATTGTCTCATAGCTCATCCTATCATCCTCAATCTGATGGAAAAACTGAGATAGTGAACAAATTTCTAGAAGGATACCTTTGTTGCTTTGTCTCTGATAAACAAACACAATGGTTCAAATGGTTACCCTTGGCAAAATGGTGGTATAACACTTCCTTTCATACTGCAACAAAAATGAAACCATTTATGGCACTCTATGGATACCAAATTCCTTCCATCACTTCTTCTCTAAAAGAAAAATCTAAGGTTCAAGTAGTGTAAGATCACATCGAGCATCAACAACAAGCTCTCCAAATATTAAAGGACAACCTAACCATGGCACATAATCTCATGAAACAAAAAGCATATCAACATCGTAGTGAAATAAGTTTTGAAGTATGGGATTGGGTGTTTTTAATACTAAAACCATACAAACAGATGTCCCTCAAGAAAGCCAATAAGGATAATAAATTATCACCAAAGTACTATGGTCCTTATAATGTGTTGCAAAATATTGGTACTATGGCATAAAATTGGAGTTGCCTGCATCTTCACGAGTACACCCAGTTTTCAATGTTTCATGCTTAAAGAAGGTTATAGGTGACAAGATCTCAGTTCAAACTATATTTCCAGAACTTGACGAGGAAAGAAAAATCATATTGGAGCCTGAAGCCATCACTGACACAAGACTTTGCCAGTTGAGGAAGAGATCCATTTCATAGTATCTCATTAAATGGAGGAAACTACCGGTTGAAGATTCCACTTGGGAAGATGAGTCTTTTATACAGAAGAATCTAGAGTTACTCAAGCATTGCAGACAACACTTGTCTCAAGGGGAGGGACATTTTAATCCCTAAATAGTGGATCATTACCCCTTAATTGGGGTATATTACATTAGTAATGTTATTTTATTTATGTCGGCTTTAGTCCATTAGTTGTAATTATACCTCCCAGTCTCTTATATATACCAAGGAGACATTTTCATTTGGAATCATCTTGTATTTGAACATTTATGTGGGCATAAGGAGGTTTCCCCATCGAAGAGGCTTATTATCTGAATTTCTCTCTTTTTCAAGGCGTTGAGTACTTATTCTGAGGTTTTTCTATCCTATATTGATATTTGATTCCTGACAGTGATTGGATTGAGGAGGAATTACTTCCAACTTTTATTTCAGTAATTGGTGTTGTAACGAGTAAGAGTTTCTAAATCTATTGATGAGTTATCTATTTCAAGATTTTTACAGTTATTTTGTTCTTAATTATGGAAAGAAAATTGTTGTGTTAATGTGTGATTGATTTTAGAGATAAGGAAACTATTTTTCTTGCAATCAAATTATTACATACGTATTTTTCTTAATATGATTGTATAACAGTCAATGATGAAATATCAGCAAGTTAATGTATTAGTACTAGGCTTGTAATAGGTGTGAATATCTTTGTCTGCATGCTTGAGCACGAGGGTTATCCCAAGCTCAACCTTCTTCAGTAGTTAAGAATCCCTTCTATTAGTTGGTTTATACTAACACATATCATTTTATCAGACACATCTAATAAAATAAAAGAAAAAAAAGAGAACATTTAAACTAAAGGAGGAACTTTCATAGGAAGATATCATGTCAATCACCAAGTAAATCCCATCGATAAATTAGCTAGATTGAAATATTTGGAGAACCATTCCACCATCAAACATTGCAGAGTCTAATTGGGACTCTAAGGCATGTTTGGTTCCTACTGTTGATTTAAAGGAATCTTGGAGCCCTCAATAGTACCCAACCACACACAGGCCGAACATACTACTTCAAGCCCGCTTTTGGACTAATTTTGAATTCTGATCAAATTTTAATGAATAAATATGCATGAAATATTCACATGAAGAGTTAAATATTCATACTACAACATAAATAAATGAGACATATGTCATGCACAACAATGACTAGCAAGAATGCATATTATAGATACGAATTTCATACATAAATAACTGCACAGAAGAATAAATATGCAGGTAAATAAAACCATGACAGAGAGCACTTATATTTCATGAAACAAATCAACAACAGGCTGCAAACCAAGGATGTTCCACCCAACCGTAGACATTGTTGTTCCAAGTCTCAGCAGCAATGTCACCCCCGAGCCAGGGCTATGAATCCACAATAGTAGTTTTATAGTGTCACTCAGCTTCCCAAACTAGTCAACACTCAAGATCTCACAAGCTTTTCAGCACCCACAACAATCCAAAGTACACCATCTCTCTTCTACCCAACCTGCACAACCCAAGAGAATGGACCCCCTTCTCTACCACATAGTCCCTCAGGTTGTCCATCTCCTTCCAGGGCTCTAGTGCATCTATTCAAGAATCTCCATGTTGGGACTATCATGATTCACGGCTGTGAGAAAAACTGAAAATAGGCCAAAGCATCTCAGACAAGCATGCATTATATCATGGCTGCAATACAATAGCAGTATTTATAACCAACAAAACCATGGATCCTCCCCAACAATTCGTTTTCCTTTCCCAAGCCAAAAAATGAATGAGGAAAGATGAGTGTGTGAAAGAATGAGTGGAGAGAGAGAATAATGAAAGGTGTGTACAATGAACAATGAACAATGAGTGAGTGAGTGAATGAGGGAAGAAGAAGACCCCCACCACCCCCACAACAGACCAAAGATGGTTTTATGTATTTCTTGTAATTAAGGAACCACATGGCCTTCCCCCTAAGAAGATCATGTATCTTTTATTCTCCATTAAAACAAAAATGGGTAAATAAAATATAAAATAAATACTTATCCCCTCAATCCCCCTCTCTTGTGGAATCATAGCCCTCTATAACTCTTGTCCTTGTCCATCTAGCATCCAGTGATGTATTCATTATTAATAATGATCAAAACATTACATTTATTAGGCACATTGGCCTCTTTTAATTTTTTGGGCACTCTAGCCTTTCATTAACAAAATACATTATTTAATACGAGGCTCAAAACTGGGGTATTACAAAAATTGATAGCCAAGAATAACCATCTCGCACTATTTTTGGGGTTGTCGCAAGCCTAAATAAATGACCACCACAAGCCCCATTATGAAATTCGTTGATAACAGAATAAACTTCCTTGTGAGTCAAGCAACGACATAAAATATTATCTACTCCTCAATGATACAAAGTGTCATCAATGATAAGGTATTTTTTAGCCTAATGACGTATAAATTGTTGATCATCTCTCGATATATGTTGTGGTAGCTTCCAAGTTTGAATATAAATTAGAATGCATCCATACCAGGGGTCCGAAGACAAAATAAGGTATATATGTTCATCCACGAATCAATCGTCATGAAAAAATTCCTCGTCTAGTTGAGGTAAATCCGATATCAACTCGTAAAAAACTAGTGATTTCTTAGACTTTGCGAAAGCGAAATCGAGATCAAATTCTTGCAAAATAACAATCCAATTATTGTATTTCCCCCCTATGATACGTCTAGTGAGGATGTATTGAAATGGATTGATATCTACAACTATGGTATTTTTACAAAGTAATATATATATTCGTAATTTTGAACCACATGTACGACGACCAAGGCTAGTTCCTCTATGTGAGAGTATTTAAGTTCAGGACCAACTATGTTTCGATTGAGATAGTAGACAATGTTCTCATGGATTTCATCATCCTCCTGAACCAGAACCAAACTAGCCATCCCTTCAGACGTGGCGATATAAAGACAATAATCTCTATTGTAGTCTGGAGGCTTCAACAAAGGTTCCAACACCAAATATTTCTTAATATAATCAAAGGATTCCTAGGATTTCTCATCCCATATAAACGGAGTATCCTTCTTCAAAATATGCATGAAATATTAAGTTAAATTTGAATAGTTCACTATGAACCAACGCAAGAAATTATCCTTCCCCTGTAAACCTTGAATTTGTCTAATGTTGCGAGGGGGAGGAAATCAAAGTATTTCCTCAACCTTCATAGGATATACCATGATCCCATGCTCAGACACTAAGAATCCTAAAATATGGCCAGACCTAACGCAGAATATCCACTTGTGAGGTTTCAACCAAGTGTGATAGTAACAACATCTCTCAAATACTAATAGAAGGTGAGCAGAGTGATCTACTCTCTTGTGAGAGTGAGCAACAAGATCATCTAGGTAACATTTGACAATATGCTTGAGAATGTGAAAAGAAAAGGTCATGGCACATTGGAAGGTTTATTTGATTTTTTTAAGGCCAAAAGGAATTTTCCATTATGAAAAAGTATCCCAATTACAAATAAACTCTTCTTATGTTGATCCTCGGGTTTGATTTGAATTTGATTATACCCTAAAAATTCATCCATAAAGGAAAAGACTTCTCTTGTTGTACACTCATCAAGAATATGTTCAATGAAAGGAGTCGAGAAGTTATCTTTAGGATAAACCTTGTTTAGATATAAAAATTCCATACATCTGTATATGGTTCCTTGCTTTTTATTTATGAGAATAGGGTTGGACACCCATTCAGTCAAGGGAACCGAGTAGAAGAAACTAGCATTAAGTAGCTTATCTACCTCTACCTTAATAGCAGGGGCCTTCTTAGCATTAATATATCTAAGATGTTTTCAAACAGGTTTAGCATCTAGATAGGTTTTAATTTCATGTTTGACAATGCTAGGGTCGATCCCTAGCATCTCTTCATACGACCAAGCGAATACATCACAAAATTATTTGAAGAGATCGGTGTAGATATAAATTTATTCAAGAGAACAATCTGCACCAATATATACATTCTCAATTTTTCTAAGAATACAAGAGATTCCAATCATGATGGTAGGAGAAATATTCTCCATAAATGCCATGTGTATCTAACGGAACCACAGTTTGACCGACCATTTCACTCAAGGTAGATCTAAAGTCATCCTATCCAACCTTAACAAGCTCTTGGAGGAAATAAAAGTGATGATGCATATCATCCCAAGGCCTATCAAGACCATACACGGCCTCTAATATGGCTTCATCCGAAGGTAAAGTATCATTGAGGAAATCAGATAAACAAGATGATTGAACAACCCATATCAGCTCTATAACAGGATCTACCTCGTCTATATGTGAGGAGGAAGGATCTGGGTCAATAGTAGTGTCAAGAATAGACTGATATGCAATGTTTGTTGTTGACAGTGGCATTTCTATCCCAATGTGCGACTGACCTTTGTACAACATAGTCGGGGAAGGTAGGGTCCAAGGGTTGTTGAAATATGAAGTACATAAAGTAACAAACCTCATCGATGATGAAGACTCACTGAAATGGTGTGAATGTGGTGAATTGGTGCAATGAAATCAAAGCTACCCATCAGAGAGAAATACATTCTGACACCAAGATCCTCAGTTTCCTACTAAGAATTGTCGATCATAGGGACTGAAGGTCCAACTGATGTATTAGAACTAGTGTGAGAAAAGGAAAAATGATCAATCGTCACTATTTTCCCTTCATGAGGTAAAGATAAAGTGAAAAAAATAGATGAAATGACATCATGGCATAAGTCTAATTATGCTCTAGTTGTAAATTATAGTCAAGGGGAGAATCAACTACCTTGACATCAACCTCCACTATCTTCCCACCTAACTAGACTGGAAAAGTGGGGAGAATTATGTGGGGTCAATATGAACGCCCATCAAATGAAATCAACATAGTCATAGATTGGGATAGGGTCAAAGAGACAATGGCTTTCCAATAGGTTAGAGACATCACACACATCGCAACACCTTCATCAATTACAATGAATTTGATGGTAATTTTTGTGTAATCCACATGGATTTGGAAGGCCACGTGGTAAGGTAAGCAAGGCCTAACATATGTGATTTCAAACTTGATAACCTTTGATCCACATGGGTCTAGAGCTCCTAATGTAGATAACAAGGTGTTCCTTTGTGAAGGACACGTATGGAGCACCTCCAAAGTTGACATCCCACAAGGGGTTTGGCCCAAATATTTGACAATTGAATAGTTCTAGGCAGCTCTAGCATTAGGATTGTGGGAAGAGAACTTTAGTACTCCTTTCGGAATATGAGGTCGAGGTTCCATCTTTTCTATCTACAAGGGTGTTTCTGGAGGAGGAGGAGACTCTCAACCTACAATAGTCTGTGAAGAACTGAAATCCAAATATCGAGTTTCTATATCAATCTGATACTTTACCATATTGACACATAGATGGCCACCTTCATTTGTCAAGGAGTTTTGACTCCCATTTGACATATTTTCAGTGTTGCGGGTCCTTGAGGCCATGTGTTTATTATGCAAAAATGTATTTGTCAGCACAATAGACTTTTGCAATAAGAGCCCCGAGGCTTCCTCGATTTTGGGGTATAGGTGGGTAAGGTGATCATCTTTACAAATTTTACAAGTAATCTTCACCTTCTGTTTTTCTTTCTTTCCCTCATCAACATTATTATTCAATCTATCATTGTTAGTGTCATCCTTGGATTTATTATTATTTTTCCCACCCTTACAATTATTACCTCGTCCTTTCCTTTTATTCCCTCTTGGTTGTTGGTTACCATTTTGGTTAATCGACAACTGTACATAATGACCATCCATTGACTAAGTGGGAGTGGAGGACGAAGTCGAAGATTGTCCTACTATAGGCTAGCTTAGAGACAAATATTTCAACTAGTTCTTCACCAAGTCTATAGACTTATCATTTTCAGAGCCTATGATTCCATCAACATGAGGCCCAAGCTTTTTTCTAGGGTCATAGTTCGATCGCGGCGTGTAAGGAATAATTTCATACAACATCCCAGATTGAGCATATATGAGGTCCAATTGTTGGGCTTTGAAAATAACATATTCCTCAAATGTTACTCTAGATCTAGAGACATCCTTCAAAATATAAGGAAATAAGGACTTAAGGAACCACTCCAACACAAACTATGGAGGAATGTAGGCTTTGGTCAACCTATTCTGTCTATGCCACTCGTGGATATGGTCCTAGATATGCATGCCTTTATATTGGTATAGGGACAACAAAATTTCTATGCTGACATCGTAACGAACCAGCAAGTGGAAGTGGTTGAGAAATACCAAAACCATCTGATTAAAGTTTTTGTATGTTCCCCCCGGTAGCTCAATGTACCATTTCATGATGATCCTTGTGAGGGTGCATTGAAATATCCTCAAACGAATAGAATCATCATTCAGGGAGTTACATGAGCACCAAAGATGAAAAGTAGTGATATGATCTCCCTAATCCTCGCTAGTCTTTCCTTCAAATTTTGGAATGTCTAAAGGAACCTTGGTGGGGATGAGGGGCCATAACGGATTGTGACACATAGGGTCATTCATTAATTTTGATAAATCTGGAAAATTAAGCGTGGCCAGAAAAGGGAGTCGAGGTTGAGGCATATGAGCCCATGCTCCTAGGAAAGAGTGTGGCTGAGGGATTGTAGGCCATCCAGGGTTCTGGTATATTCCATGGCCCTATTTGGTAGGATAATATCCTCCTGCAAACTAATTCATAAAATGTTTTATGGGAACCATACCTGTGGAAGTGGCAAGATGAGGGTTATATACATTGCTCCCAGCCAAAGGGGCTCTGGGTTGGGGGTTTCCCATAGTGTGAAATTGAATCCCTCTAGATGGAAATCCGGAGGATAGAGGGGGATTCACCATAATAAATGTGTTTTTTTGAATCGACATGGAGGAAGAGGGGATAAAGGATAGAATATAGGAAGTGAACTTTCTACCTAGTTGATTAGTCCATCTAGGAGCATTGAGACTAGGATTAGGCCCAGAGGAAAGAGGAGGCCAACCTCCAACTATAGGATTTGTTTGGGAAATATGGCCTCCACCAAACGAGAGAGTACAATACACATGAGCCATGCCTCTAGGTGAAAAACTAGGATTCACATTACTTGTTGGAATGGAGGATGAGATTTTTGACATCATGTTGGGAATACCAAAATAAAATGGATTAGATATCGAAGGTATTGACTAAGAATTGTGACCCATCGTACGAAAACAAGGTCTAAAAGGGTTCATTCCTATGGGTCGAGTAGAACCCACAAGGTAGCATTAGAGGTAGGGATCTTTGGCACCCCAACCGTCAAGGTTGAAGGAGTCGAAGGGATACCACTAATCACAGAAGATATAGGAGTTGAGGGACTCCTTATGACATTTGTTTTTGACTTAGTACTCATAATTGGATGACCACATGTCTGGGAGGTGGAGATATATGTACCAAGTTTATTAACTTTACACCTTTTAGAAGGAAACTTCGATAAAGAATAAATATGTGGTGGTATCTTCAACAAACAGAGAAACCTACAAGGAGGTTGGTATTTCTCCATGATGACTCAAGACTTGAGATATAAAACCAAATCCTAGGTGTAACACACCCATGATGGGGCATAAATAAATAAAAATTATTTTTCCTCAATTAGTCAAATCCTCCATCCATGGTCTATAATCTTGGTCAATGTACCTTCAAAATTTCTGAGTTGAAGCAGCTCTTCGGTTCCCTACTAGAATATCTAAGGAATTGATCCATGGGTATTTGTGAGAATTCACCCATGAAAACTAGCACTAGGTGCAAGCTTCCTCCACGTGACCACTGACTATAACCACGTGACTATCCAAAAGGCCCTTCGCGACCTCGGACCTTTGGTTTTTTTCTATGGGCCAAACCTGATACTCCCGATTTCTGATTTCCCTATCGGAGAATCCTCTAGGCACTAGCTCCTCCCGCTAGGCTCCTTCGATTGAGACATTGGGTGATAACCTGGGGACCAACTACCAAGAGCTTCAAGACTTTGTGTTTCACATCTCCCGAGGGAAGTTCATTTCTCCTCTCTGAAGTCCGATATGAGAACTCCTTCCAAGACCCAATCTATGGTCCACACTCTCCCTTTGATCGACGACTGCAATCAAATCACAAGTTCGCATCTTGGGTATTTGGATGTGAGTCCACCCTGACTCTTTCGATCCCTGATCTTCCGATAGAGTTAGATCAACAATCCACAGTCTTTTGTAATCCTACAGTCCTGCTCAAATTGGGAGTTTGGATCTCGCGAGTTCTCATGATTCTACCTTTGACTTTCCTGGTTTGTGATTCATTGAAACATTGATCTCCCACCACGTGTCCTATCCCGATGGACGGCTAGGATTGTTGTGGCCCCTAGCTCCTCGTGTATTCGCCTCTTGAATTCTCTGTGGGTTCTTCCTCTGAATTATGTGGATCTCTGCCACATGCCCTCTAAATCCAATGGCTTAGAGTCACCTCACACCTCGCCCTTTGTGAAGTTTAGATTCCTCTCCTCCAATTCTTCTGATGTCCAAGTTATCAAAATATCGAATCTTCTTCCACCTATAGCCCTGACGATGGATGGTTCTAATGATTTTGGAACTTTAGGACTTGGAAAAGTATGCTCTCCTATATACTTTCAAAGAGTTTAACCCTCGTTCATATTTCTTGGATCCAATAGCTTTTGTTCCTCGCACTCAGATTTGATGGCCCATATCTGATCTCCTCCTACTCACTCTTCTAATTGTCTGGACATGAATTTCAACGGCCTAGATCTTTCACAGTGCTCGATCCAATGACCATTGTCGCTCCTCATCTCGAGCTTTCACTTTCTTCCCTAACTTGGAATATTTCAGATCTTCTGAAGGCCTCAACCTTCAATCTACTTCCTATGAGCCCTAATATATGGGTCTCGATTTCCTCTTTCCCTACGAAGCTTACAAACTTGAAACAAGTTCACCTCTTGGACCTCATCTATGCTTCTGAGGAGTGCTTATCTCTTCTAAGCTTAGTTCTTAGGGGATCTTGAGTTCCCACATACTCCTTGTGTTAATCTGCTTGCATTAGATTGACAGTCCATGAAATTCCTTGATCCAATGGTCTAGATCACATCGTGATTCTACCAATGTGCGAACTACAATCTCGCCAATCCGATGGTCAAGGAGGGTCCAAATAGATCCTTGGATCTACGATCCAGATTTCATTGCTACTTCAGTTTTCGAGGGTTTAGTCACACCAACGTGTGATTCTCCTGTCACAGGAACTCTGAACTCACAAACCCTATGGTCAAGGTAGGTCCCAATAAATCCTTAGATCTATGGTCCATATCACATCACGACTTTGGGTTTCAGATTTCAGAAAATCTATCCCCTTCACGATGATTACCAACATTCGTTGAACTTGCAAAGACTGAAGGAATCGAGGCATTAATGTCTACGCTCCTTCTTCAAATCTAACGATCATGACAGACCTTGGATCCTCCTGAACGGATATCATTCATTCATCTTCCAATCAAAATGATATTCTCTTATGATACTTGAATTTCTCTATCCTTCATGAGCTTCGTCAGTTATGAAGGACCTAAGAGAGTTACGCTCTTTCTACTAGCCTTAACACTTAGAATAATTTCTGCGTACCCCTTGCGCTCATTCATCAAGTCTAGAACTTAAGTGGTTCTCAGTTTCTTCTTTCCTCACAGAGAAACTATGCATATCTGCACTACCTCTCCCGAGCATAAAAAAAATTGTCCTTCAAGTGAGCCAAAACAACTAGGAGGGTCGACATGCGTTCATGAAACTCTGTCCAAGGTCAATGGACATACAGTTCGTGATTCTAGCTTAAGCCACCATAGGATACAAGCATTTACGAGTATGAAACATGTCCTATCCATATGATTTCCTACTTTCCTAATTTCACATTCAGGAAGATACAAAGAAGGAAATACAGTATAAATCATTAAGAAAACATAATAATCCCTGCACCATTCATAGTATATCCAACTTTAACTCACAGTGCCACTTAAATACACAAGATATGCGATTACTTATCTATTACAAGTGATATCCAACTAACTAACTATGGGTGTTCGTCCTTCCACCCTACCATAGGCCGAGAGGCATTCATTCTTAGCACTCTGGCCACCCCCGTGCCAAGCCATGATATAACCAAGGAACTCTCGCATTTTTGAAGGATTCTTTCTTTGTTCAGCTTATGCTCGGGTTTTGTTCTCTACCAATTTTAGAGATTTCTCTCTATTATGGCCTCAGCGAGGTTTATCAGATGCTCCCTCAGCATCAAGCTCGTGTCCTTCTATTTATTAACCCCTGGAGAGATTTGTGCATCTCCCTTATGAGCTTGCACTCTCGTCTAGTGTCTTTTCTCTGGTTGTCAGTGTGTATCTATCTTACCTTCCTTCTTTTTGGAAGGTTCCCGACCTATCACATTTCTTCTGTCAGAAGGAAGCTTGAGTCTGCAAGTCTCTGTGGTACTTCGGGCTAACATTCGACAGCTCGACCATGCTTCCATTCATGGGGGTGGTTGATAATTCAACCACTGGTCCTTTCTTCATTAACTGATTTCTCTCCTTGGGATCCGAAGGAGGTTTGTCATCCTCATCAAGGGAAATTTGGGGTTATTTTGTATAATGAACCCTCTCATATAGTTTTCACATTATTCCTCTAGTGATATCATGGCCAGTACTTTCAAGGCTTCACCCCCACAGTTAGTTATTGACAACTCAAACAATAATACATTTACATCGTTCACATGCCACAACATGGTAATCCTATTTTATGATTAATTACAAGCTAGGGTAAATAGGGTGTTATAATAGGGATAACTAATATTAGAGAGCACACCAAAATAAAGAAAAAAAGGACCAATATACACAAACAGGATATAGTGGTTGAAAAGGGGCCTCCTTCACTAGATTAGGTATGTCTCTCCCAACAGGGGCTTGAGACTCCCTTCAAAATATTGGAGGTATCATAATAAGTTATAAGGGCCCTCATGGGCTTAACAATGCAGTTGATGAAATCCCCCCAGAGAGGTAATCCTCCATAAAGGTTGTGTGATGTCTGACCCTTATCTAACTCAGGGTGTCTGCAGAATAACCCCTGCAAGTAACCTATGTGGCTACCTATGTCAATCAACTAGAGTCACCACAATATAACCAATGCACATGTGAACATTCATAATTCTAGTCCACCATATGGGCAAGGTAGCAAAGCCCAAAATATTGAAATAACTGCCTCTCATGGAGGTAAACCTACTAGAAAGACCCCCAAATATGAATAGAACCCCAAAAATATCTCTGACGCTAAGATGGTATTAGAGGGATATCTCTGCAACCAACTTCTCATGGCCTCGTTCTTAACTCCACTGTGAGCGAAGCCTCTTGATGTCACTAATTTCACAATGGATTTCACCACTCCCTGGTCAAAAAAATATGTTTAGTTTAATATCCTTGGAGAATTTTACTCACAAAATCCTATTCCAAGCCCCTATGTCCTATACATTTTGCATACCCTGAAAAATAAAATAGTTTCTACTCAATTTTAATTAATCAACGTTAATTTTAACGGTTTGTTCTTACTCAAGAGGTGTGCTCGTGAAACCGATGGTATTACGACTTAACATATAAAAAGAAGAAAATAAGAAAACAATGCTAAGTACTAGTCTTGAATTTCAAAGAGATGGTATGCTTCTAAATCCAATTTTTCCAGTGCAATCTCTATAATTTCAATGAAATGCAATCTCTTCCAATATGTCAAAATCAATTCAAAGTAATCAAAAGTGAAAATGCCATAACATAAATAAGAAAACATTTTTTTTATTTTTGATATAAGGAAAAGAAAATGCAAGGACTAAATAACAACTTCATAGGAAGACCCTACTTCAAGAAAAAAGAGACAAGCCAAGAAGGATACAAAGAATTAAACACTCAGACCAATGTGCAAGGACAACCCATGAAAAATATGATAAGAAAGAAACTCACCCAAAAATTCAACAATGGAAATCCTTCCAATCACCCTGTAAGCACTTAACAGTCAAGACAAAGACCCAAGAAAACTCAACAACCAACCAAACTCACCCAACAAACACCAAACTCATCCAAAAAGAATAAAGAGATGATGTACGTGATTGTTTGAGAAACAATCATGTATATGCATTCCTTAAAGGAAGACAACTCGTGTATGTACGCATCTGTCAAGGGAAAAACCATGTATACCCTTTAAAACAATGTCAGGGAAAGAGTTAAGCCATGAAACTCACATGCAAAGTAAAAATAGGTTGTCAAGCAACAAGCGACAAGGAAACTCGGGCTAACAGAGATAAAATCAAGGAGAAAAACACTCCAAACCCCAAAATGAATATCAATCCCCAGTATGGTCGCCAATTATATTACAAGGAAAATCTCTCTATGGCAAGGGTTAAACCACAACAAATGGAATGAAATGCAGAAATCAACTCTAATCCCAAGTATGCTATATAAAAGAAATTATAACAAGATAAGGCTATGAGCCTACCTCTTTTGGATGTTTGATGAAGACCACTATTGAGCACACAACCCAAAGATTTATACCTACAACTTGTCCTCAACAACCAAGATACACAAGCATGTAGTGATAATGTATAGTTTTAGCATATAGATTATCATAATCCATTAACATACATGAAAAATATGCCCATGGAATAATAATTCAAATATTTGTTAGATATCAATTGGATGAGAAAAGAGTATTTCTATTAAAATAATCAGTAGAAGTACTTAGGTGACAAACTTCTCTAATGACACAGATGAGAAATGAGAAACTAAGTCCCTCCAGATGGACCTCCACCACTTCAATCCTCCACCAAAGGCAAGCTCATATAAAGGAGTCAATGAGGTTCTCCATCAAAAATAAAGAAGATCTTGGGGGCTAAATAAGGATTTCAGACTTTTAAGGACAAAGGGATGTAGACTCAATATGAAGTGAAATTTCTCAAGAGTGTCTTTGCTCTCAAAGTTGAATTGTTCAATCAAGGATTGGATATGGCTCCTTCAAATGGAACTGAAGGGTCCATTCAAAGAGTTTCTAGTATATGGAAGGTCAAGGATCATGGATGTCGTGATATGGCATGGAAAACTGACATTATTTTTAATTTTGGGCACCAAACCCTATGTACGTGGGTTGTAGTGGAAAAATATATACATAGGGTGTGTATATGTGGAAAAATGTGTTTTTTTGGATTTGGAAGGTGCAAAAGGAGACTTCAATTCTGCATAGAGAAATGGAAAGACCATCCAAGCAAGTTGCATGGGGTGAGGAAATATGGAAATTCAGAGAAGCAATCGAAATTGAAAAACAACCTAATAATCTAAACAGAGATGATGGATGGAAAATTAGTCAAAATTGGATCCATACCCTAGCCAATATGAATAATTCTAAATATTAGTTTATAAACATTGTCCAGTCGGCTCTTTTAAAAAATAAAATAAAAAATTAATAAACAAACAAGTAATTAATTATTAAAACAAATAATTAATTAATTAAACAAACAATTATAATCTTTAAAAATTTATAATTATTGATTTCATTTTAATAAGTCGGCTCCTTACAATAACTTTTCAATTATTTATATATGTGTTTTATTCTTTTTTCCTTCATTTTTCACAAACGCTTTCCTGATGATGGACCACACTAGTTTGGTCTGAAACGTCAAAAAACATAAAACCTATGTGATGGATCCGAAAGAACTCTCTGAACATGTACAATACAAATTCTTCAAAAAACTTCAAAAATATGTGGGTACTCTTCCCACATGGCATCCACATGCTCCCATGTTGCATCCTCAAGACTGTATTAGTTCCAATGTACGTTTACCAACTCGATGGCTCGATTCTGGAGCACATTGAGCTTCCTATCCTATATGCACACTATTTGGACCTAGAAATTTTCCACGTGCTCCACTTGAATCACATTTTACTTAATTACATGATTAGCATTAGGAACATACTTTTTAAGCAAAGACACATGAAAAAAATTATGTATGCACATGAATGCATGTAGTGCAAGGATGTATGCAATAGGACCAATCCTCTCGAGGATTTAGAATGGTCCACAATATATTGCTTCCATCTTTGGGAATATCCCCAATTTAAGTGAACTATTCTTAGCTTTCACTTTGAAGAAGACATTCTCAACCACTCTGAATTCTCTATGCATTTTTTCTTTATTTGCATAAAAAAATTTCCTATCCTAAGAATCCCTTAATTTTTTTTTTGCACCATCTGCTCTGCAATTTGTTTGAGAAATTATATCCCACTCACTGCTTTATCTACTGGGTTGATCTAGGAGGATTCGAGAATGATCACAGAGGTCCAAAAAAATCCATAACATCCAAAAAGGTCATGAATGGTTCAGAAATGCTCAAAATTCAAGTGCTTCAAATTGTTATGAAACTTCTATCAATGCGTAGATCTTGTCATCATATTTCTAACAGTTCATCAAATGAAGCTTGTATGCAAAAGCTATCAACATCAAATTTTTAGTCAAACCTAATCAAAATTCAAAGTACAAGGAAAATAAGGAGGTGACACATAGAAGCATTGCATGGGTGATACGTGGCACCTAATTAAAGTACAATGGCAAGTGATCCAACCGTGTGATGACAAATGGCATTGGAAAGAGCCTATGAGAGGCCACTAGAGGGAGACCTCCCATTGGCCCATATGGTCTAGGTTATACAAAATATTAGGGATTTGATGGGGTTTGACCCCATGACCTCCCATTGGCCCATATGGTCCAGGTTATAAAAAATATTAGGGACTTGATGGGGTTTGACCCCATGACCTCCAAGAGAACCAAGGGTTTACACATAACCCTTGCTGCCAATGCACCACCACATGAACTTTGATAAGTATATGGGATATTAAATATTTAAATTTATGTAAAGTTAAATATGAGTATGAAAGGGTCGAGGACCTATCCCTCGACCCTTGGTATTTGCATACACCATATGATTATAGCATATAGCACAGGGGATACACCAAATTTTTCATGGATTTTGAACTATATAGTTGTTATATTAACCATATAACAACATCCCCAAAAATGTAGAGGTTTTAACCATATTGCATATGTATTGTAACAAAATCCATAAAATACGATGGTTGGTGGGAATAGAATCCATGACATGCCAACCATCAACAACTTAACAAATTTCAACTAACCAACTATCCTCTATTATTAGTTGGTTATAACTATAACTTTATTAATAGTTAAGGTGTGTCATAATGCTAACCATAATTTCTGGGGATTGGTTTAGAGGGGAGTCATATTTAATGGCATGTGCCCCAAGGCTGGAAACACACAATTAATGCATTTATTTAGTGTTTTAAAGTTTTCCCAAGGGTACCAAGTTGTGAGGCTACATAGTAAAGCATGTCGGGATCACCTTGGTAGAATTTTAAGTATCGTATATCAAAATTGCACGTTTTTTTGCTAGGAACTCAATGGTGCACTCTATTTCTTCATTTGAGAAACATGTAAAGGGGTCATTTTAAAACACAAACATTTGATCATTTAATAAATAAATATCTATTGGAAGTTGACGCAGCACCCCATGCCTCAGCAGGTTCTACACGACCTCCCAGTCTTAGGATCGTTCTAAACCTTTCCCTGAGTCAGATTGACTCTTTGATTTTCCCCATAGGGAATATATCTCACACGCAAGGGTGTATCCATGGGTCCTTATGAGTTATTCTTGCATGATCAAACATAGGGCGCTAACTCTACACACCTGATCAACAAATATGATCAGGACTTTTACCGAAAAAGGAATTTCGGATTTCGTGACTTCGTGAATCCTGATGTAAGTTCCTTGACTCTTGAACCTTCGAAACCTGAAATATCAACGAAGGTTGACTCCTTCAATGTGTCGAACATAGGCCACTTGTTGCCCACTAATTTCATATTTTTGGGACTTGAGCAAACAACCAACAATCGTTCCTCTTCCCTTGTGATTCCCCGAATTCTGAAATTTCTCCTCTGGCGAGATCGACGGCCTTTTGGGATTTTTGCTGAACCTTGACCACTCCTTTGACTTCCACTGCACGTATCCTCTGACTGATATTTGGGACCCACCTTTCAGCATTTCTCTCTTCATGATTTCAGGAGTTGTTTTGACCATGCAACTCTAACTCTTGAGTCTCGAAACCCTGAAACCCGATTGGGGCCCAACGGCTATTGTCCCTCAACCTTTTGGGATTTTTTTCCTTTCTCTCTTTAGGATTTCGTGACTCACGAAAATCCACAACAGAGATTTTCCTTACCTTTCAAAACTCTGATTCCCGAATTCCCGAAGCCTCACCTCCCACGTGATCTATGGTTGAGATCTTCCTCGATCCGACGGCTCTGGATCTTCTAGGATTTCGTGAATCGGGAGTTTGAAACTCTCAATTCCAAAATCACAGCCTCCTCTACTTCCTGAACCCCAAAATGCTGAAATGTTGAAATGGGATCAACGACGATTTTCCCCTGACCAAATCTCGGTCCATGTGACTGCTTCCCTCATGACCACAACCCTACTCCAAAGACACATTGTGTTTCATGACTTCGGGGTTTTCAACACAAAGTGCCCCGGCTCCTTGTCATCGGAATTGTCGAAATGTCAAACTCCAAAATGCCAAAATGTTGAAATTCCACTCCAAAGGGGGATCAACAACTCCGGTTGCTTCTCATCCAATGGTCCACGGGATTTCGACACTTCTTCCATGAAGAAATTTCACCGTTCGTTCACTCTTCTTCAAGGATCTCTGGAAAAAATGACTTGGCGTCCTTCCACCTAAACTGGACTTCTGCGAGATGATTTTGATCTCTGCCTCCCTTTGAACACTTCAAAGGTGCTATCCCTCTTGAGCTCTTACTTAAAAACTCAAGCCCCCAAAAGGAATCCTACTCGCACTCCTTGTGGCAACTTTCAAATAACCTATGGTTATTTGAGTCTTCGACCCTATGCACTCTTTGCAACAGTAGTCCTTCAACCATCACCTTAGTTGACAAGTTCTAGGGCTTCAACCAGCCTGTGCACACCTTGCACCACTCTGTGCCTCACCTGCACTTCTGCTGGTTATGAGAACAACGATATCTCTCCTAAGCTTTCTGAGATAAAACTCAGATCCTCGTCAACACACACCTTGCGGAGGTTCACTGCACTCTTTGCATGAATTCTCAAGAAGAGAAAAAATTTAAACTCATTCTTCTCCTCTCTTAGACTTCATACACTCAACATGAAATCATACACCCGACATGGCATTGAAACAAATGCATAACAGAGAAAATAAAACAACTATAAACATACCATTTAACAAATGTAAACAGTAAGCATCATAACACCCTGAAGATTGAGTTAAAGCTTTATATATTAACTCAAGTGCTTCTGTACATGGGTTCTCCTCTACAGTTCTCTACTACATCTCTATAACTTATGAAATTTGAATCATCATAATGTTCCTATTCCAATGATAAAAGGGTGAGGGTATCTATATCTGTTTTCCCTCCTACGCTTCTAAACTGTCTAATCTATTAAATCAAATCTACCTACTTTCATTAAACATACTTAAATGCCTATTACATTCGACAGATGAGAGAAATCACTCAAGATCTATTCATAACTCCAAGATATAAATGTAAGTATGCTTCACCTAGCTATTACATTAATATCTTCTCATTAATTTTTCAAAACATTTCAAAATGTGTGCTGGTGCTTTTCCAGTTGTCTTCCACCTTTATGCTTGCTTGGCCGGCTACGTATGATGCTCCTGCATCAGAAGTGGACCCAGAGAGGTAGCCCAAATTAGGTGAACTCTTATTTTTCCAACTTGTGTATGTGATTATATTTTTGTTATTCATTTTAAGCTCATTTATTTTGCAATTTGTTTATCAAATTTGAAGTGAATTTGGTTAGATAAGTATTTCACATGTAAATGCAAAGCTATCAAGCGATCATTTTATTTTCGAGGATCAATAGATGTTTATGTGTATTTTAAATTATCAACATCTAAGGATTTTTCGGATCAAGTTGGTATCAGAGCTGGTTTGACAAGTATTTTGTGAGTGAATGCTTATAAGATCCAAACTCAATCTTGGTATTTAGGAAAGATTGTAAGTTATAAGTCTAAGCTTGAAAAGAGACTTTTCAAGAAAAATATGGCTTCTGAAGGTGGAGAAGGAGAAATTCGTCCCATGAGTTCTGAAGAAATGATGGCTACACTTGTTTGATCATGGATATAATAGATGATTTACAACGAAGAATTGAAAACCCTACAAGAGGAGAGTCTTCAGTAAAAGGAGAAGGAGGAGGTGAAGGTGAGGGACCTTTAGATCCTTCTTCACCCTCCTCTTCCTCATCTTCCTCTGAGGCAACTGTACATTCTTCTCATCAAGAGAATCCCTCTAGGAAGTCCCCTAAGAAGACTAACCATAATATTCCATTACTAAAATTGGATGTTAAGTTTGATTTTTCGACCTATGATGGAGAATTGAATGCCGAGAAATTGGACAGTTGGATCGAGAAAATAGAGGTATATTGCAGGTTTCAAAGGATTATGGACAAGGCTACAAAGACATAGTTCACTTCTTTTCGACTAAGTGGAATTGCCTCAATATGGTGGGAGAGTAAGATGCAAGTTGATATTTTTAAAAAAGGTAAAGTAATCTCTTCCTGGGATAAGTTTACTAAGTCTATGAGGAAAAAATTATATCCAGTGGCACATACACAGACGACAATGAATGAGTGGCAACATTTGAGACAGTTTAAAGGGAAGAATATTCAAGAATATACTCAGGAATTGAAAAAGAAGGAATTATCCCTAGTAATTTAGTTGTGTACCCATGAAACTCTTCTAAAGTACATTGGTCGAATGCACTCAAATATCCACCGGACTATTCTAATGTTCATCCCTACTAACATTGATAAGGTGTCAGTACAAGCTACCCACCTAGAGGTTATTAAGGGTAAGCATGATAGAGAAGATAATAAGCCATTCAAGTTCGAGAAGAAACTAAAAGGTAAATGGAAGAGTAATAAATCAGCCACAATGAAGCAAGCTGAGGGAAAACATACATGTTCCCATTGTAAGAAAAAGGGACATGAGCAATCACAGTGTTGGAAGTTTCATACAGAATTAAGACCAAATAGAAACAAGGATAAAGGGAAACATAACACTATTGCATCAACTTGTCAGGATCTATGGTTAGATTCCAGAGATGAATCCAAGATCATGGCCATAAAAAGGAAAGGTATATCAACTATCAGTTCAAAATCTTCAATTCAATCTACTAATATGTAAAGTGATATCAATCAGAAGAAAAGGAATGAGTTTTTCCATGTCAGAGTTGTAATCAAGCATACAAAGGTAGATACTTTATTTGATAGTGGATCTCAAGTTAATATAATATCAAAAGAAATTGTTAAGAATGTAGGATTGAAGATGACACCTCATAAAAAACCATATCCATTAGGTTGGGTGTGTGAAGATGCTAAGTTGCAAGTGGAAAAACAGTGAAAGATCAGATTTTCAATAACAGATAATTTATATGATGAGGTTGAGTTAGATGTTGTGCCTCTTTATATCTATGACATTGAATTGGGTAGTCCATATCTATTGGACATGAAGGTTGTGTTCTATCGAGAAGAAAATAAATATCATTTTTTCAAGGATGGGATTGAATATATTGTCTAAGATCATAGCATCAAAACTAATGTCTATTTAGTGAGCACAGGGGAAATGAAGAGACTTGTGAGCACAAGTAAAACAAAAATTCTCATGATAGTGAAGAAGAAAGAAGAAGAGATATTAGATGCTTTAGCAGGTTGTTATCCAAATCATAAGAAATAATTGATAAAAATCGTATCTAATTATGATGATTTGTTTTAGGAACCTATAGGATTGCCTCCTCAAAGGGAGGTTGAACATGAAATATATTTGTAGAAGGATGCTCCTCTTTCGAACATTGGAATGTATAGGTCATCAATGATTGAGAATGCGGAAATAAATAATCAAGTTGAGGAGTTTCTTGATAAAGGAATCATCAGACCAAGCTCCTCTCTATATGTTTCTCCTACTTTATTAGTTCCAAAAAAAGATGGCATGTGGAGGGTGTATATCAATTTTCAATCCCTCAACAATATTACGGTAAAGAACCATTATCCTCTTCCAAGAATTGATGATCTACTTGAGAAGTGGTTACCATCATATCAGAATTGTAGAAGGTGACATATGGAATATTTCTTTCAATACCAAGAAAGGCGTGTTTGAATGGTTAGTTATACCATTTGGGTTATGTAATTCACCAACAACTTTTATGAGAGTAGTGAATGATGTGTTCAGACCCTATATAGAAGAATTTTTCATTGTATATTTAGACAAAATATTCATCTTTAGTCGAAGATGGGAAGATCATATAAACAATGTCAAGATAGTCATTGAACTCTTGAAGAAGGATAATTTGTATGTAAAGTTATCTAAGTGTGAATTTGGAAAAAAATCTCAGGTATATTTGGGTTACATTATAGGAAATGGTTAGCTAAAAATAGATCTTGTAAAAGTTGAAGTCACTGTGAAATGGCCCAAGCTGACTACCGCCATCGAAGTCAGGAGCTTCTTAGGAGAAGTACAATACTGGAGGAAATTAATTGTGAATTTCTCATACATAGAAGCACCTCTACATGCATTATCGAGTGCTAAACAAGTCTTTGAATGGGGAGGCAAGCAACAAAAATCCTTTGAGACATTGAAGGAAAAGATAAGCACCGCACCAATTCTGGCATTGCCATATCTACAACAACCATTTGAAATTCAAACTGATGCAAGCGGATATTCCATGGGCATAGTATTGACACAACGAGGTAAACCTATATGTTATCATTCTGAGACTTTCACTCAAGTTGTGATTAACTATCCAACATATGATAAGGAATTGTATGCATTGGTACAAAGTGTAAAGAAATGGAAGCATTACTTAATGGGAATGGAGACAATCAGATCATCAACCATTATAGTATTTTCAATCATAGACCAAGGTACAACAGTCACAACACTTCATATGGATGGGCTTTCTATATCAGTTTCATATGGAAATCAAGTATAAGAAGGGTATTCATAACAAGGTTGTAGATATGTTATCAATACCAATCATTAATGCATCTACCATAATCAGGTATAATCCTTTATCACATGAAATTTATCATGAACAAAATATGCTAGGGATGATGATTTTAAAGAAGTATGTGATTCATTATCTCACAAAAATCAACATTCATACTATTATATGCATGATACTTTACTATACCATCTTGGAAAATTATGTATACCAAGAGATGAAAGAGTAAATGTAATCAGAGAAGCTCATACATCTCTCATGTCTCGACATTTCGGGGTTGGTAAGACCATAGCTCAATAACAGAGGTAATTTTTTTGGCCTTAGATGAATGAGACAGTTTCCAAGAATATCAAAGGGTGTGTCATGTGTGCCACAAGTAAGCCTAAGAACATAAATTTGGGTTTATATACACCACTTATGGTACCTTCAAATCGATGGGAAAGTATTTCCATGGAATTTGTAGGGGGTTTTCCGATGTCCATAACAGGTCATGATTATCTATATGTTGTAGTAGATAGATTCAACAATATGTGTATTCTAATGCCATGCAAGAAATTGGTCACAGTTGAACAAACAACACAAATTTTCTTTGCTAATATATGGGTTCATTTTGGACTTCCTACATCTATTATATCATATCAATAATCTCTCTTTTAGGGAAATTTTTGGTCTCATTTATGGGAGCTAGTGGAGAGTAAGTTAAAGAAGAGCACAACTTTTCATCCACAGACATATGGACAGAAAAAGGTAGTAAACAGAACAATGGTGCATCTACTTCGAGGATATTTTATCAAGCATCCTAAATTATGGGATGAAAAATTTCCTTACATCCAACATGCCTATAATCATGTCATGCATTCGTCTACTCGGAAAAATACTTTTGAAATATGTTTGGGGTACTTGCCTAAATCACCTATGGAACTTGTTTTTGGTGAAACAAATCAATAATATGGACATGATGATATAGATAAAGCTAATAAGTTCATTCAAAATATTCAACATGTACATCAAGAAGTACATGAACAATTGGAGAAGATCCAATCCAAATATAAGGAAAGGAATGACAGACATCAAGTTGATCATTAGTTTGAATTCAGTGATCAATTATGGCTACATATCAACAAAGATAGAATGAAAGGTGAATGAAAAAATATAAGGCCAATCCGATATGCTTCGTTCAATATCTTAGAGAAGATTGGTATTAATGCCTTTCATTTAGATCTACCATCCCGCATGCAAATGTATTTAGTGGTAAATTTGAAGCTTTATGAGCCTCCTATGATTATGGATGAAGATGAAAGTATTCAAGTTCCAACAATGGATGATTTTTCTCTAGAATATTTGGATGAGCTACATGAAGATTTCATTCTCGACAGAAGGATTAAAACTTCAGAATGAGGTGATGTGGAATATCTTCGAGTTGGTCTTAAAGAAGTAAAACCAACTAAATACAAATGGATGGAGATTAGAAGGGTGAGGGAAATCTACTCTCACCTAGTTGTTGAATAAACTTTTTGAGGTCCAAAATCCTTCCAATGGGGAGGAATGATCCAGTAGGATCCGGGAATGATCACAGAGGTCTAGAAAGATCCAAAAAATCCACAGAGGTCCATAATGGTTCATAAATTTTCAAAATTCAAGTGATTCAAATTATTATGAAAATGTTATTAATGAATATATCTCGTCGTTATCTTTTCGACAGTGCAAATCGTTCTTCAAACTAAGCTTGTATGCAAAAGTTATTAGCAGTCAATGTTTCAGTCAAACCTGGTCAAAAGAAAAGTATAGGGAAAATAATGAGGTGACATGTGGCACCATTGCAGGGGTGACACGTGGAACCTAATTGAAATATGATTGGGAAACAATACATAGACAAGTGATCAAACCGTGCAATGACAAGTGGCTCCATCAATTGTTTGACAAGTGGCATCGTAAAGAGCCTATGAGAGGTTTCCATGTGGCAACCTCCCATTGGCCCATATGGTCTAGGTTATATAAAATATTAGGGAGTAAATGGAGTTAGACCCCATGACCTCCAAGGGAACCAAAGGCATTCCAATAACCCTCCATGCCAATGCACCAACACATGAACTTTGATAAACATATGGGATATTAAATATTTAAATTTATGTAAAGTTAAATATGAGTCGAGTTTGAACTATATAGTTGTTTTAACCATATTGCATATGTATTGTAACAAAATCCATTAAATATGATGGCCAGTGGGAATAGAACCCATGACCTTCCAACCAATAATAACTTAACAAGTTTCTGCCAACCAACTATCCTCTATTATTAGTTGGTCATAATTATAACTTTATTAATAGTTAAGGCATGCCTACAATTACTGATTTGGTTAATAAACCAATGAATTGTAATTAATGCTAACCATAATTTATGGGAATTGGTTTAGAGGGGTAGCCTATTTAATGGAACACATCCCAAGGCTGGGAACATACAATTAATGAAGATATTTTAGTCTTGTAAATCATTCCCAAGGGTTCCAAGTTGTGAGGATACGTCGTAAAGCATGTTGGGGGTCACCTTGGCGTATTTTTAAGTATTTTATATCAAAATTGAACCATTTTTACCAGGAACTAAATTTTTCACTATGTCTCTACAGTTGAGTAACATGTAAATAGGTCATTGTAAAATGAAATCATTTTAGCATTTAATAAATAAATCTCTATTGGAAGTGGACCCGGAGAGGTAGCCCAAATTAGGTGAATT
>JZKD02S1879302.1:480715-498899 GCA_000966675.3 Picea glauca
TGCACAGGCTAGCTCAGCTTTTTTCGAACAACCAGGGACTCTTCCACTCGAGTTCAACACAGGCTTCTCGTTCAGGGAATGCACACACGGGTTTTCCCATTGATAGACATAGACTCCACCCTCACTGGATAGGGGTGTACCCGGATTCTTCAGGTCAACATGGGCTTTCTTTTCTGTAACAGGATTACACGCAGGTCTCTTGCAGACTGGCTTACACGGCTCTTAATCAAGCAGTTGGATCGAATGGATGCCCCCCCCTCATGGCTTTCTTCATCGGTTTTATTTGCATGCACTTGGGTTGACACTTGTCACCCTGGGAACTGCATGTGTTCCATCCGTACGCCTTCCTCCCACCACTTGCGAAATCACATGTCCTTCCAAAAGGACTTAGGATAAAATAATATGCACATGGATTTTTAGGAAATAATATTAAAATATTATTCCAGGCCTAAGCCCCCTAGGCTTAGCCCCTAGCCTCCACACTCAGCGCCTTTCCCACCTTCCAACCCCTAATTCCTTTGCCCACTCTATGGACACTCAGTCCCCCTTCACTCATTCATCGTGGTTGGTCTGCACTGGCGGTGTTTATATTTTATTAATTGATCTGTATACATACAAATACATCAGCAGGCTCCTGGCCTTCAACACTTAGGCTCCCTGACCTAACAAACACATAAGCCTTCCAGCTTATACAAAACTTGGCTCACCAGCCTATAAAACATATTTACAATTCTTTGCATAAAACATGATCTCTAATGGGGCTCGGCCTTGGGGACACTACACCATTAAAGAACAATACTACCCTTTTGGAAGCTATGAGAACCAGTACACCAGATGGACCATCCTATGACAAAAAAGGGACCAACCAGTACCATAATTCACAAATATTTTCCATACCCTACGCACTAAATTGGGTATCAAATATTTTGAGCATCATCTGGTGCTAAAATACCATGGTTGTTTGCATCGATACATTTAGACAAAATAAGAGTTCCTGGACATCTCCTTGTTGGGCACAATTTATAGATACGCTGTCAAGATCAAGCAGAAATTTAAGCAGAAACGACAAGAGTTTGGATCTGCAAACTCCTCACAGCCAAACCAGGGAAAAGGCAGCATGAACCCACACATTAGAAGGACCAAGTTGATATGGATTCCCTCAATACAATCCATCCAAGATGCAACACAGGAAAGGAAACGAAAAGACAAAGGACACAGGAAAATGGTGTGAGTACCATAAAAGTCCTTGGCACAACATTGAGGAATTTCGCTCCAAGCAGTCCCTCGTGGCCAAGCTAAAGGCTTCCAAGTCAAAGGTCAATTCTGATTCCAAGTCAAATCATGAAGGAGGGAAGAGGATTATCAATGTTGAACCCAGTGCCATGGTTGCTACCACCAAAGTCTGGCCAAACGAACCAGAAGAACTAGAGGAAGGGGAACGCCTCTTTCACTTGCAGATGTGGGTCAAAGGGGCTTCGATTCATTTCATTGTCGACATTGGTAGTCATAAGAACCTAATTTTAGAAGAGGTCATCAAGCGGTTGAACCTGCCAATGACACTGCACCCATAGCCCTACACCATCGACTGGCTTCGTCAAGGAAGAGATCTCCGCGTTATCCAACACTGTTGTCTTCCCTACAACATCAAGCCTTTCAAATATGAGGTACTGTTTGATATTTCTCCCCTTCAAGTTTGTGATGTTCTTTTAGGACAACCATATTTGTGGAAGTGTCATGTTGTGTATGAATCTATACCCTGCAATGTTATTATTACTTTGGGTAGACAATTGTACAAGATCCCAGAGGTGGCACCGCCTACTGTTATTTCTTTAATCTCTATTAAGAAATGCAGTAAGGTCATTTCACAGACTGGGAATTTCATCTTCTTTGTGATCCATGCTCATAGTAAGAAGAAGGTTATCGACACATCCATGGCCTCTACACAATGCCTCTAGTTGCAGTAGAAACAAGTGAATGGGATCATGGACGAATACAGAAACATCTTCGCCTCACCTATAGGGGTACAGACACACTGCCAAGTCAAGCATCCCATTGATCTGACCCTCGACGCACCTCTACCTAATGGGATAGTCTATCGGTGCTCGCTAATGGAGAATGATGAAATTAGGTGTCAAATCCAAGAGATTCTTCAAAAGGAGAAAATCAGACCCAACTCCTCGCCTTGTGGAAGCCCGATTGTATTGGTGCAAGAGAAGGAAGGGACTTGGTGACTCTGCATGGATTACAAATACTTGAACAAAATCACAGTCAGGAACCACTAACCCATTCCCAGAATTGATGACCTTCTTCACCAAATCAAGGGGGAAAAGTTCTTCAGCAAGATTGACCTAAAGTTCAGCTACCACCAGGTTCCCATCGAACCAACTGATGTCTAGAAGACAACCTTCAATTCTAAAGAAGGTCTCTACGAATGGATATTTATGCCCTTTGTCTTAACAAATGCACCAACCACTTTCATGAGGTTTATGGATGATGTATTGAGACCCTTCACCAACTCCTTTGTGGTAGTATATTTGGATGACATCCTCATCTTCAACAGAACGTGGGAGGACCACATGCGTCATATTCAAGATGTTTTGAGCACTCTACGACTACATGTTGATGAGAATGGGGTACATGTTGTTGATGAGAATGGGGTACATGTTGATCCAACAAAGATCCTGTTAGGGTTTAAGATATTATTAGGTTTCTTTTCAATTTAATAGATAACCATATCATAGATAGGATCACTGGAAAATACACAGTCATAAGAGACACATCATTTATCTTGCGAAACCCTCATGGGGGAGAAAACTCAGCAAAAACTTCCTTAATATAAATAGCCAATACAATGCCAAGAGATAACTCAAACAATACATAAAGTACTCTCCCAATAATGTGCCTCTCTCTCTCTCTCTTCCTTATTCTCCAACTGCAGCTCCGAACTTGCACTCTGATGAACAAGGGAGTGAGTGAACAAATGAGGCGCTAGCCTCTCTTATTTATACAATCTGGCATGCGCTGAACTGAGGTGTCTTTTTACTGGCAGGGCCGACTTCTCATTCTGGGTGGTTATAACCACTTTAATATATTCTGGGGCTGACTTCTCATTTAGCCTATTACAATTAGGGTTTGACCAATCCGAAAAAGGGGATTTGGTCATTTACAATACCCGACATGATCAATCCACAAAAGGGGATTGATATAATGAATAAGACATCAATAATAAATAGAATACTCTTTGCAGTTACAATATTTCAACACTCCCCCTTAACAAGAAGGGTATTATACAACAACATCAGGCGAGTGAGAGGACAACATCATCAACAACATCTTGGAACACTGACTGGCGTATCTATAAATCATTGGAAGTTTTTCTCATCATCAATATCATCATTCACAATAGAGAGATGGAATGGTATCATAATCCGCATCAACATGGATTAGTATAAAACTAAGACATCATCATCAAAGCACGAAGCTGGCACATCATCACAACACAAGGTTGGTACATCATCATAGCACAAGGCTAGTACATCATCATAGCACAAGGTTGGCACATCATCACAACACGAGGCGGGCACATCATCACAACACGAGGATGGCACATCATCACATCACAAGGTTGGCACATCATCACAACAATTAATATGGCACATCATCACAACAATTAAGATCACACATCATCACAACAATTAAGTTGGCACATCAACACAACAATTAACATGGCACATCATCACAACAATTAAGTTGGCACATCATCACAACAATTAAGTTGGCATCATAGCACTAGGTTGGCATATCAACACTGCTCCCCCTTTAGAGGGAGGTCCTTTCGGACTATACCAAGCTTATCTCAAAAGTGCTCAAACTTTACATGAGATAGAGGCTTGGTCAACACATCAACAACTTATTCATTCGTGCTAACATATTGGAGCTTTATGGATCCTCTCTATTAGGGTCCTAACCCGCACATAGGTAGAACAATATATTTGGATGTAATAAAGGTCAATATTAATAAGGCCTTTCAATAAAATAGAATAAGGTGGATGTAAGAATACCTAATAGAAGCTTCCACTTCTAGAAGGATCTTCCTCTAGATGCTTCTTTTTAGTATAAATAGGAGTCGAGGGTATGAGAACCCTAGCTTGGATATTATTGTAATAGAGATTTGCTCAGCTGGAGGTTGCTCCCTCGAAGAGGCCCATGAACATTGCTTTCAGATTCAAAGTACTATTTCTGTTGTTATTCTTATATCATTTCAGTATTATTGTGGTGAATGTTCTGGTTATATTGTTGTTATTCTGCAATTACTAGCATTTTATTTCTGTTTTGCATACATTTTATATATGGTATATTACAAATGGTATCAGAGCACTTTCCTCGGCAGGAAGTGTGGGTTAATTTTTTTTCAAGGTAGAGACGTATTCTGATGTCTTTAAGCCACATAGATATATCATTATGTGCATAAACCCACAGTTGAGGGATTCATACACGCAGGAAATACAAGTGGTACTTAAGCGCACATTTGTTGGCCACCCTTGTAACCCCTATTGGTACCCCTTCGAGTGGTAGCGCATCAGATAGCACCTATGTACGGATTGGCCTAGATTACCTTAATCCCTCTTTAGATAAATCGATCGGTCGCCTGACTTCTATAGTGTCACCGAGAACAAGACTCGGAAAGATACTCTCTAGTACCTAGGTAGTCGAGTAGTATGGCTAAGGGTACAGTCTATCCTTCTTAGTTAGTGCCCTGAGATATTGGGTCGAGTACTACTATTGGACCCTGCACGTATATCAGAGATTTATAGCACAGGGAAAACCCTTGTCTGTAGAACCCTTGAATACCTAACCCTTGGGGATAGAAACATAAAAAAATTAAAACAGACAAGATCTATTTCCATGCAACTGTGTTCGGGTTTCCAAGTAAATACACATTTCTTTGTGGTTAAGTATTTGTGCATTTCCTCTCTACAATATTCTTCAGACCGGACATAAATAAAAAAACGAAAAAAAAAAAACGAGTCTGGAAATTTTTTCACCATTATTTCATCCCTATTCCATTGGATTCCTCTCTTTTCCCTTATCACATTCATCCATATAATTTTTTTCGGAATTTTTTTTTTACCCCGCCCACCCCTTTTCAGTTTCCCCATCCTCATGGCCCATACTCATAGGCAAGACTTGGAATCTCGCTTCAACACCTTGCAGTATGGTGTCATTGAGACCCAACAAGAAGTGAAACAACTCAGTGCCAATGTCGTTGCCATCAATACAACCATGCAGTCCTCAATGGGAAAAATCAAACAAGACCTCACCACCTAGCTTGAATCATTCTTTTCGGTACTCTGCACCAAACTGCATATCCCTACAGATAACCCTTCCTCTTCCTCACCCCCACATACTGAAGGTGACCATTCCTCTCAATCCCATACCTTGCAGAACCATCACTTTCAACGTGACCTACGCCTTCCACAGGTGGATGTGACCAAATTTGATGGCTCGGACCCCACTCGTTGGGTAACCCAAATGGAACATTACTTCTCTTTATATAGCATTATAGATGACTTGGCCAAACTCCGGTATGGTGTTCTCCATCTAGATCAAGAATGTTGGCAATGGTGGCAATGGAGAAAAAATTATCATCAAGGGTATATTTCTTGGACACAATTTGTGGCAGAGCTTTATGAATGCTTTGACACTGACACCAACCATTTGGGCCGTTTGACAAAGTTGAAACAATTAGGAATAGTGGAAGACTTTATAGCTACCTTTGAGCACCTAGATTTTAGAACAGAGGGCATGTCTGATGCCTTTTTTCCGAGAGTGTTTTATCAGTGGCCTCAAGGATGAAATTTGGGCCCATCTCCTCATGGCTCGGCCTAAGAGTTGGGTGGAGGCTACCAAAAGAGATAAAGAAGCATAACATGTTGTATCTTCTCAAAACTGCAAACCCTCCTTCATCCCTCGCCCTAAACCAATAAATCCCACTACTCCCTCTGCTCCACTAAAGATCCAAAAATTGACCTGGGCTGAAATGGATGAACGCCAACTCAAAGGCCTTTGTTATAACTGTGATGGAAAATATTTCCTGGGCCACAAGTGTAAAGAGCAAAATCTTTTTATGGCCATCTCCGAGGAGATTTTGGAAGAAGATGAAGAAACTCCCTCTATGTCTGAATCACCTGAATCCACTAACATAGCCCCTTCCTCAAACCATGCCGAAGTAGAACCAGTCATTTCCCTCAATGCTCTCACTAGCTTCTCTGCTCCCCAAACCCTCAAGTTAATCGGTTACATCAAGCATCGGAAGGTCATCATTCTAGTTGATAGTGGCAGCACCCATAATTTTATTGATCGCCGCATTGCCCAAGAAACTCATTGCTACATCCATGCCGTCAATAATTTCCAAATCATGATTGCCAATTGTGGTTCCATGAAATGTGGAGGGAGTTGTGAAAATGTGTGTCTCCAAATTGGTGACTACCACCTGAAATCCCATATGTTTGTTATCGACATGGGAGGTTGTGACATTGTGTTGGGTACAGACTAGCTAAGGACTTTGGGTCCCATTCTCATGGATTTTAAAGACTTAACCATGCAATTCGACCAAGAGCACCACCAATATAAGTTCCAAGGCATCACCACAGGATCACCTGAGATCAATAGTTTCCATCACATGGAAAATATTCTTAAAAAGGGTCATTCTGATGTTATTTCCCAGCTCCATACCATACAAGCAACAGAGACACCTTCCGTACCGCAAGACCTCCAAGCCATCCTTTATAAACATCAATTGGTATTTTCCACTCCCCAAGGCCTCCCTCCTTCCTATGGTGTTCATGATCATTCCATTCCCCTTGTACCAGGAAGCCTTCTTCCCAATATCTATCTGTATCATCACCCCTTTTCCCAAAAAAATGAAATTGAGAAAATGGTCTAGGAACTCCTTAATGTAGGTGTTATCCGCCCTAGTACGAGCCCCTATTCATCTCCTATGGTCATGGTCCTGAAGAAAAAAGGTTATTGGGGAATGTGTTATGACTTCCGTGACCTCAACAAACTTACCATCAAAGACAAATTCCCCATTCCTGTCATTGATGACCTCCTGGATGAATTGAGTGGCACCCAATTCTTCACTAAACTGGATCTTCATTCGAGCTACCACCAGATACGTATGAAAGAGGAAGATATTCCCAAGAAATCCTTTAGAACTCATGAGGGCCACTATGAGTTTTTGGTCATGCCCTTTGGCTTGTGTAATGCCCCCTCCACCTTCCAAAGCCTCATGAATCATGTCTTCCATCCTTTTCTCCACCATTTTGTCTTAGTTTTCTTTGATGATATCCTCATCTATAGCAAAACCTGGACATACCATCTTGCTTATGTGGATTTAGTTCTCTATCTACTCTCTCAGCACCAACTTTTCCTGAAATAGTCTATATGTGCTTTCGGGGCCTCAGAAGTAGAATACTTGGTTCACCTAGTTGGAAAAGATGGCATCAGGGTGGATCCTAAAAAGATTGAAGCTATGGAATGTCGGCCTCACCCAAAGACTCTTAAGAGCTTGCATGGATTTCTAGGCTTAACAGGGTATTATCACAAGTTTGTTCAGAATTATGGGAAGATTGCAACACCTCTCACTGCTCTCCTAAAAAATAACTCTTTCACTTGGACTCCAGCCGCTGCTCAAGATTTTCAAACCTTGAAGATGGCCATGTGCACCATTCTAGTCCTCGCCCTTCCCGATTTCACAAAGACCTTTGTGTTGGAATGTGATGCCTCGGGGAAAGGAATTGATGTTGTCCTTATGCAAGAGGGTCAACCTTTGGCCTTTACTAGCAAGCAACTATTTGAAATAAATCTGGGCAAAGCCATCTATGAAAAGGAAATGTTGGCTATTCTACATGTCGTGGATCTGTGGCATCCTTATCTATTGGGGCAATGGTTCCAAATTAAGATAGACCGTCAAAGCCTCAAGTATTTTTTGGAACAACACATTTCCTCCCCAGAACAACAAAAATGGGTGACTAAACTCTTTGGATATGATTATGAGATCATTTATAAGAAAGACAAAGACAATGTGGTTGCGGATGCACTTTCCCAAAAATATGAAGATGAAGGATCCCTTTTTTCTCTTTCATTCATTGTACCAGATTGGCTCCAAGCCGTTCACCAGGAATGGCTACAAGACCCTAAAAGTTTGTAGTTGATCCAACAATTGCAGTCCAATGCTCCATCTTCCCCAGGGTACTCTTGGCTCCATGAGGAACTTTGATACAAAGGATGTTTGTATTTAAGTAAACAATCAAATATTAAATCCACAGTACTTTCTGAACTTCATGCTACACCCACAGCAGGGCACTCCGGGTTCATCAAAACCTATGACAGGGTCAAACGTTCCTTTTTCTGGGATGGTATAAAACAAGAAATTCGTAATTTTGTAGCTAAATGTGACATGTGTCAATGCAACAAGGGAGAAACAGTCAAATTTTCGGGCACACTACAACCGTTGCCGATTCCACCTGCTATTTGGAAGGATATCTCTATGGATTTTATTACCGGCTTACCCAAATCAGAAAATAAATCCGTCATCATGGTGGTTGTTGATCGCCTTTCCAAGTACGCTCATTTCTGCACCCTTCAACACCCATTTATAGCATCCACGGTGGCTCAAATCTTCATGGATCAGGTCTTCAAGATTCATGGCATGCCACACTCTATTGTTTCTGATCACGACCCAACTTTCACAAGCAATCTTTGGCAAGAACTGTTCAAGATACAAGGCACAGAATTGCATCTCAGCACAACTTATCATCCCCATACTGATGACCAAACAGAAGTTGTCAACAAGTGTTTGGAAATATATTTGAGGTGTTTTGCCTCGGAAAAGAAAAATCAGTGGGCTGAATGGTTACCTCTAGTTGAATGGTGGTACAACACTTCATACCATACAACTACATGCATGACTCCTTTTGAATTAGTATATGGACATAAGCCACCTTCAGTTCTCTCATACTTACCGGGTGCCTCAAAGGTCTAGGCATTTGACCTAACACTTACAGCTTGAGAGGCCATTCTCTGTACCCCCAAAGAGAATTTGTTCATGGCACAGAATCGCATGAAGGAACAAGCAGATCAAGGTCGCTCTAAACGTCAATTTGCATAAGGGGATCAGGTGTTTCTTTGACTGCAACCTTAGAAGAAAACTTCCCTTAAGGCTGAGCATTGTTAGAAGCTAGTGCTCAAATTTTATGGTCCTTATACCGTGCTCAAGTGTGTGGGACAAGTCACCTATCAGTTATCTTTTCCCAGCCATTCAAAGCTACATCATGTTTTTCATGTTTCATGCTTAAAGAAGGTGATTGGAGCTAAGTGCCAAATTCAAACCAACCTTCCAGAGTTAGCTGAAGAAGGATCCATTTGGATACAACCAGAAGCAATTTTGGACCAGTGTAAGCGTCGTCTATGTCAGAGAACCATCAATGAAGTGCTAGTCTAGTGGAAAGATACAACTCTAGTAGACGCCACTTGGGAACCAACTACCATTTTGCAGCAAATTCCTCATCTCAAGCCTTGAGGACAAGGATTTTTTTAAGGGGGCGGACATGTTAGGGTCCTAACTCGCACATAGGTAGAACAATATATCCATATGTAATAAAGGTCAATATTAATAAGTCATTTCAATAAAATAGAATAAGGTGGATGTAAAAAGACCTAATAGAAGCTTCTGCTTCTAGAAGGATCTTCCTCTAGATGCTTCTTTTTAGTATAAATAGGAGTCGAGGCTATGAGAACCCCAGCTTGGATATTATTGTAATAGATCTCTGCTCAACTGGAGGTTTCCCCCTCGAAGAGGCCTGTGAACATTTCTTTCAAATTCAAAGTGCTATTTCTGTTGTTATTCTTATATCATTTCAGTGTTATTGTGGCGAATGTTCTGGTTATATTGTTGTTATTCTACCATTAATAACATTTTATTTATGTTCTGCATACATTTTACATATGGTATATTACACTCTCTCTACCATGTCATGGATGTAGTGATATAAGATCTCTATGTGTTTTGAATTGTCATGAAATACAGGATTCTCTGTCATCTTTATGCAACTCTGGTTATCACATAGGATCATGGTTTCTTCCATCTCTAGGTCAAATAGACCTGTCAACAACCTCTGAAGCCATATGGCTTCATAGCTGGAAAAACATGCAGCAATGTATTCTGCTTCCGTTGTGCTAAGAGAAATTCTTGATTACTTCCTACTTTACCATGAGATCATGGCTGACCCCAGAATGAAACAACATCTTGAAGTGCTCTTCCTGTCATAGACACGTCCAGCCCAATCTGAATCAGTATAACCACTTAGTCTAAAGTCATGGTCTCCATCATAACTAAGACCACAATCTAATGTACCTTTAAGGTACCTCATCACATGCTTTGCAGCAACTATATGAACATGTATGGGTTCTACCAGAAACTGACTCAAGGTGTTCACAACAAAACAAATATCTGGTCTAGTGTTCATCAGATACATCAACGATCCAATCATCTGTCTATACAACATGGCATCAATCAATTCTAATGAAGTGTCAATCAAGATCTTCAACTTGGTTTCCATGGGTGTATTCATGGACTTTCACTCCAACATATCAAATATCTTCAGTATTTCAACTTCATACTTCCCTTGGTTAAGGAAGATCTTCTCTGGGCTCTGCCATACCTCAAGACATAAGAAATAGTGCATTAGGCCAAGGTCTTTCATCTCAAATTCTTCAGCGAGCTTCTTCTTACATTCAATGATGATCTTTTCTTCTCCAGTCAATAATAATTCATCCACATACAACATCACTATAAATGGATCATCATTCATAACCTTGAAGTAGAGGTTAGTCAACTTAGAATCAACTTTACTCTTGGTAAAACCTAAGATCATCGGGAAACTGTCAATCCTTCCATACCAAGATCTAGGAACTTGCTTCAATCTGTATAGAGCCTTCTTCAACTTACAAACATGAGTCTTTCTGTATTCAACTTCAAATCCTTGAGGTTTCTCTATATACACTTGTTCTTCAATGACACCATTTAGGAAAGTTGTCTTTACGTCCATCTGGTGTAACTTCCACTTCATCTTAGCTGCAAGGGCTATGATGGTTCTGATCAAAGTGTATCTGGCTACAGGAGAAAATGTCTCTTCATAGTCAATGCCTTCCTTTTGATAAAATCCACGAGCAACAAACCTTTCTTTGTACTTCTCAATACTTCCATCAGCAACATGTTTTTTTGAAAATCCATTTGGAAGATACCACATCCTTTCTCTTCGGTCTAGGAACTATTTCCCATACATCATTATTTATAATGGATTGGTATTTTTCTGTCATGGCATCTACCCATTCTTTATTTTGAATGGCTACTTCAAATCAGTTAGGCTCCTTCTCTAAGAGATCACACATCAAATCCATATAAATGGAGATTAGCTTAGGTCTCTTCACTTGTCTCATGGTTCCTTTGGGGACACCATACTTCTCTCCATCTTGAATAAGTTCTCTTGACCAAGTTGGCTTTCTCTTGTGGGAGATCGTCATCTGGGGAGGTTCTTGAAATTATACTATGTCATGATCTTCTAGAATTTCCTCATCAAGGAAACTATGACTTCCCTCACTGGTTCTGCAACTCTGGGAGCTACAGGTTCCTCTTCATATACTTCTTCAAACTGGCATCTTCTTGATTTCTTGAGTATTGAATCTTCATCAAAGGTCACATCCTTGCTAATCTCAATATGATGGTGACCTGGTATATAAACTCTGAAGGCCTTGGAGACCTCATAATATCCAACAAATATTCCCTTCTTTCCTGAACGGTCCATCTTGTTTCTCTTCTCTTTTGGAATATGTACAAATATTGGACAGCCAAATATTTTGAGATGTCTTACTTCTGGCTTCTTTCCGGAGAACATATCTTCTAGGGTCTTGAACCCAAGTGCACTATGGGACAATTGATTTTGTACATATACTGTTGTTTTTGTTGCTTCATCCCAAAAGCACATTGGAAGATCTTGATCATGGATCATGGTCTTCACTGCTTCCATTATAGTTATGTTCTTTCTTTATGATACACCATTTTGTTGAGGATTGTAAGGAGTGGTGAGCTCCCTCTTAATCCTGACATGTTGGCAATAGTTTACAAACTCTTTTGAGGTGTATTCTCCTCCATTATCTGACCTGAGTATCTTGATATTTCTTTCATAAAGATTCTCTATCAAGGCTTTGAATTCCTTGAATTTACTGAACACTTCATTTTTTGATTTCAAAAGGTAAACCTGGGTTTTACGAGAATAATCATCAATAAAATATACATAGTATACATACCCATTGATGAAGGATGATGGAATTGGGCCACACACATATGAGTGAATGAATTCTAAGACTACTTTTGCATTAATATCTCTCTTCAGAAAAGGGTTCTTGATGTTCTTCCCTTGTGCACATCCATTGCACACACCTTCATGGTCAACCTTGAGTTCTGGTAGACCTATGACTACCTTGCATAAATATGGTAATTCCTTGTAGTTGATGTGGGATAATATTCTATGCCAAAGTTCACATGGATTCTCAATCGCATGGGTCATGGTTTTTTCTAAGTCACCGTTTAGCTTATACATGCCACCTTCTTCTTTTCCAATAATGATTGTTTCTTTCATGGTTTTTCCTTTGGACCACATAAGGACTTATCCATCTATGAAGGAAATTCTGAATCCTTTCTTTTCTAAAGATGAAATGGAAAGCAGGTTCTTTGTCAAACCTAGTACATAGAGTACATCCTTCATCTTCATTGGAGTCCCTGAATTAAGCTTGTAGTTTGATTCTCCTACTCCCTTGATAGGATATTGATAATCATCTACAAGTGTAAATTTATGAGAAAACTTCCTTTCTAAAAGGAAAGAGAGAATATCTCTTTGACCTATCATGTGCTTGGAAGAAACACTATCAATGAACCAGGTGTCCTTGTCACATACCCACTACCTTAATCAAATTTTTAGTTGATTTTCTATTGAATCAGAGCCCCCAAACTACCTACGGAAGTCTAGCACAAGCTAGCTCTCTCTCTCTCTCTTTTTCCATGTGATCACGGGTCATGATCATAGTCCAAATAATCATGGTGCCTCTTTGTATTTTGCGCCTCGATGCTACAAGGGTGTCGAATCGTTCGACTCTGATACTGTTGAACCCCGACAGGGCTAGCGACCGACCAATAGGAACGAATCCCTACAGGGTTAGCAAATGGCCAATAGGAACAAATCCCAACAGGGATAGAGAATAGCCAATGAGAACAGGCCTCGCTGCACGGTTAAGTGGAGTACAGGTGGCAGAGGGGAAATGCGACACGGTAGTCGACAGGATAGGAGGGGGACCCACTTCACATGCCACACTATTCCAGACCCCCCCCATTAAAGGCAGAATGGCAAGGGGGGTTTGGAATTCGCCTGAGCATCATTGATCAAGGTGAATTAATTTCAACCATTCGAGAGTTGCACATCTGATTCCAGACCCCCCCCCCCTCGCTAAAGGTAGAACAACAAGGGGGCTCCAGAATGAAACCTCGGCCGTAGATCTGGGTGGGTGGACTCTGGTCATCCATATCTTCTCGTTACTTACCTTAATGCACATTCACACCCCAGCTTAAAGCCAAAATATCTTCCTCATATCTGACAGTCGTTACAGACCCTGAGATCCTCCAAAATAATCTTGTCCTTTCATCGGGATTTATCATCACGAGAGTCTAAACTCTCGATCATGGGGCTCCCGAATTCTTGATCCTCGGTTTCCTGATGTGGCTAATATTTCGACACGTAGCCTCCGTAAATCAGATGGCCCAGATCTGTCCCGATATTTCCACCATGGAAAGTCCCAATCTCTCATCATCAGGAATCCCGATTTCCCAAAATGGGTAATCTTATGACACGTGGCCTCCATCGTTCAGATGGTTCAGATCTATCCTGGGGTTTTCACCATGGAAAATATTGAACTCTCTTCACCAGGACTTCTGAGTTCGTGATTCCCGATTCCCTAAAATGGGTAATCTCACGACATGTGGCCTCCGTCATTTGGACGGTCCAGATCTATCACGGGGTTTTCACCATGGAAAATACCGAACTCTCATCACTAGGACTTCTGAGTTCGCGATTCTCGATTCCCAAAAATGGGTAATATCACGACACATGGCCTCCGTCATTCGGACGGTCCATATCTGTCCTGGGGCTTTCGCCCCTATACACTGGGTTTTTATCCCTCGGGTAACTCCTGACAGATCCAACAACTGTCGGGTTTTCCAGCTGAGATCTGATGGCTCAGATTGGTTCCTACCTGCGCATTCTTCCATGACTCCCTGGACGTAGAAGAATCAACGGTCCAGATACTCCCATGGACCTTGGAGATCTATGGTCTAATTTCTTCTCTTCCCATGAAGACACAGAAAACAAAGGGGTAAGGCATTTAACACCCTACTTACTCCTACCAATCTAACGATCATGCGTGATCACAAGTTTCCCAGTGGAATCTCGTCCGTCGATTAATACCTATCAGGGTTAACGCACTTAACACTCCATCTTCTTCTTCTGATTTGATGGTCGTGAGTGACCATAGATCTCCCAACGGGATCTCATCCATCGATTCGATACTTCATCCTTATACTGCCATCTCGGGTTTTCAAGAGGATCGTTCCTCCTTGTACAAGGTTACTAAGACCTTATTCCTTCACATTCTCTTTCTTGGTTCTTGATGGGATTTTCAAGGAGGGTATCTCTATGGGGAGGTTCTTACCCAGGGTACTATCTGAGGTAGATAAGGGTACCTTTCTCCCACGAATCAGACACGCAGTCTGAATTCGATTAGTATGCATATAAATAGCGATTTATCAAGACATAAGCCATACGTAGTCTTTCCATTATAACTGATCAAAACATCATACAGACATTATTACTCTGAAATCATTCACCATTTCACAGCTTATAAGCATAAATGTCAGAATAAATATATATGTTTCAAGATGCCAGAGGCAAAACACTTATCAGAAATAACACCAGGGGTTATGCAACTACTGAGAGGGGTGCTCATTTCCACCCAACCGTAGGCTCATTAACTCCCAGTGGATTTACCAATAGCCACCCCCGAGATGATACCACGATGTTGTGAGACTACGTCTCTATTTTCCAGTGACCAGAAGTGAAGGTTACTCTCCTTCGTCTTTGCTATCACTCACTCTGCATATTGCCAGATTTCTCTTCCTCCCCTCGCATCTGCCCCCCCAATTTCTTATACCCCATGCCTTATCCTCTTGCAAGGTTGCGTGTGGCACAATTTCCCTCGCACTGGTCAGTCATGATGGCTCTACGGATGGGTGGTTCACCTCCCTATCCCTCATTAATTCCTGAGGCGCAATCTACCTGCCAGCTTGAGAGACATTTAATTCGGGGCCAGTGAGACGCTTTTGGTTCTTCAGGCTAGTGGAGTCCAAATACGGTATTAATTCTCAGTGGAAATTAACACCACCTTTCCAGGTGCCTTCCATTGCCATCGTGGTCTCTTTTTATGCACATCCCCTCTCAGCAGTCCTGCAATATAATTTCATAATGTTATTCACATTCATTGACCTTTTCCACAAGGTCCATTTACATCAAATATTCACATTTATGAGTTTGCCACAGTTCTTGGCCAGTCCAGTTATTTTTACAAACTAGGGGAAACATGGTGTTACAATTCCCTCCCCCTTAAAGGAACATCATCCTCGTTGTTCTTAACTTTTAACATGAATTACATTTACATAAGTAAACAAAATCAGATATGCCTATCTCATGGCATCCTCCATTTCCCATGTAGCCTCATCTGGGCCAAAATGTCTCCACTGCACCTTTACCTGTGCAATGGTTTGGTTCTGGAGTGGGGTTTCCTTTCTGTCCAATATGCATTGGGGTTTTGGTAGAAATTCTTCCTTCGGTTCCACCTGGATCACAGACCAATCAATTATATGATTAGCATCATGTACATATTTCTTCAATAATGAAACATGGAAAACATTATGTGCTTTTACTGTGGGAGGAAGTTCCAGCCGATAGGCTACAGGTCCTACTCTATCTAGAACCTCAAAGGGTCCACAATACCGAGGTGCCAACTTGGCACAAGCTCCCATTTTGAGGGAACTCCTTCTAGGCTTAATTCTGAGATATACATGGTCTCCCATTTTGAACTCTCTTGGAGTTCTCTTCTAGTCCGCATAACTTTTCTGTTGGTTCTGAGCGACCTTCAGATTTTGTTTTATCTGAGTCACTTGTTGTTCCATTTCTTTCAAAATGTCGGGTCCAAAAGAAATACTATTTATAGGACTGCTCCAACTGACTGGAGTATTACAGGGCCTACCATAGAGGATCTCGAAGGGACTCATCTTTAAAGATGCTTGGTATCCGTTGTTGTAGGCGAATTCTACCAATGGCAAGTAGTCTTCCCATTTCCTGGGTTGATGCATTACATGAATCCTTAACATATCCTCTAATATTTGATTCACTCTTTATTTCTATCCATCGGTTTGAGGGTGATAGGCAGTGCTAAACAACAATTTGGTCTCTAAACCAACCATCAGTGATTTTTAGAAATTGGAAGTAAATTTGGTGTCTCTGTCAGACACTATCTCTTTTGGCATACCGTGCAGTCTGAATACCTCTTTCATGAACACCTAGGCAATATCTATCGCCTTGCAGGTTGATTTGATGGGGATGAAATGAGAAAACTTGCTTAGTTTATCCACCACTACCATAATGGCGTCATCATGTTTGGTTGAAGTCGGAAATCCTGTGATAAAATCCATGGAGATGGTTTCCCATTTCCATTCTGGGATGGGTAAAGGGTGTAATAGTCTTGTTGGGTGTCGATGTTCTACTTTAACCTATTGGCACTCTATTCATTGAGCCAAATATTTGGCTATGTCTTTCTTCAATCCAGGACAATAAAATTGTTTCCGGGTGGCAGTGATCATTTTCTAGTATCCTGGGTGACCAGTATATGGTATTTTATGTAGTTCATCCATAATGAACCTCTTCAAGTCATCACAATTTGGAATGTACAGTCTATCTCTGTAAGTGAGAAGACCTCCTTCGATCATCTGGTATCCTTCATATTTTACTCCAGCGGGTTCTTGTTGTAGGTACAGGGTCACAGTCTGAATGAAGGGATCTGTCTCCTGTGCATTTCTGACTCTGTTCTTGACATCTGTCTCGCAGGTACTCATCGTTGCTAGGTGAATTTTTTTCATGCTTCTGCTAAGGGCATCGACCACCCTATTTTCTTTCCCTTTGATGTGTTTGATTTCAAAATCAAATTCGATAAGGAGGGCCATCCATCTAGCTTGTCTAGCATTGAGCTTTGGTTGGTCAAACAAATATCGCAATCCACAATGATCTGTCATAAGTACAAATTTTCATCCCAAGAGGTAATGCCTCCACATTTTCAAGGCATGCACTATGGTAGCCAGTTCTAGATCATGAGTCACATAGTTGATCTCATGTTTGTTCAATTTTTTGGATTCGTAGTAGATCACACTTCCTTTCTACATAAGGACTCCTCTGAGCTCTTCCTTACAGGAATATATGCACACAAGGAAGTCATCTTCTGGGTCAGTGATTTTCAACATGGGTGCATGGGTCAGTAGATGTTTTAGGGTTTGAAATCTTTCTTCACATTGTTGTGTCCACAAGAATTTTGTCCCCTTCTTCTGGAGGGAAGTGATTGGACAACCAATCTTGGAGAATCCTTTTATAAATCTCCTATAGTATCCCGTAATCCCATAAAGGATCTGATGTCTGAGACATACTTTGGGGTAGGCCATTCCATGATAGACTTGATCTTGTCAGGATCTACTGCTACCCCTTCCTTGGACAAAACATGTCCCAAGTAATGTATTTTCTTCTGAAAGAAGTCACATTTGCTAAATTTAGCATAGAGTTGATGCTCTCTTAGCACTTGCAGCACAAGTATAAGATGCTCTTCATGTTCTTCTCTATTCTTAGAGTATATTAATACGTCATCAATAAAAACTAGTACAAATTTATCTAAAAATTTATTGAGTACATTGTTCATTAAGCACATGAAAGTGGCAGGGGCATTGGTTAACCCAAATGGCACTACCACAAACTCA
>JZKD02S1879302.1:524416-572031 GCA_000966675.3 Picea glauca
GTGCATGGTGTATTGTGGTGTATTGGTGTAACTCTTATACTATTGTTCATTTCTCATTGGATATAGTTGAATGGTTTAAGTATAATCTGAAAAAGGTTTTAAATTGTACTTGATATTGATTCACCCCACTCTCAGTATCAACAGAACAAGCATCCATCGATCAGATTGTGGACACACAGGTCAAGGGCACTCGCTAGCAGCGGATCCAGCTTTATCGGGTTGTCAAGGCAAGGAAACTCCTACACCAAGGCAAGTGGCTGACCTGGGGCTAAATCTAGAAAAAATTTCGTCACCTGATGGGGGAACTCAATGCAATGAAGACCATTGCTTCCTAAGGGGGAGGATTGATCCAGGTGGATATTAGTGGCCACCCACCTATTTCAACTGGCTCCTTGTGTCCGTTTTTGTTTAGCACATCTTTCTGTACTGCTTTATAATTTTGAGTTCTACACTTTTGGGGATATATGAAGCCTCACACGTTCTCCAGGTGGATATGGGTGGCCTCTCGCCTAATCCAATTGTCTTATTTTGTATGTTTTCATGTCAACACATCTTGTTGTACTTTTAGGGTTGTTTTGGGGCACCAAACATTGTTTTTTGGCTCACCACAGTCATACTATAGACGAAGTCAAAGTTTGATGGATAAATTTGTATTTCTCTAAAATACCTTTCCAACGGGCTATCACGCACCTAAAACAAAGGTCATATGCAAAATTTATGACCCTAGGAAGATGAGGTACCAAATTACACCAACTTACCCATAGGGCCCACATGACTTTTGGCGTTTCACCTTCTAGGGTTAGGTCTTTGGAATTCATGAGTAATATGAAAAGGGCCTATGGAGCCTCATTGTAATCCATTCTTCTCAAAAGGATGCGCATAGTAGCCACATCTCTTCTCAGAGATAGCTACCACCATTCGAGCAAGTTTCAGTTCTGCAATTTTACAGTTTTAGCCTATTTCTTTATTTAATAGAAGATATTGTTCACTGTACATTTGTGTTATTCTTCCTATCTCTATGTTTATTGTATTCAGTCTATTAATCAGTTCATTCTACTCCTAAATACAGATAATCTCTCTTGCGACGACATCAAATTTTCATCACACTTGCGACAGTGTGGACACTAGGTTTGCCCCCCCTAACAGTCACCCACTATTTGACAAAGTCAAAATTGACTTGGTCAACCATCGTCAAAATTGCAATGTTATGTGCGTCACACTTGCGATGGTGTGGATACTAGTTTTTCCCCACTAACAGTCACCCACTATTTGATAAAGTCAACATTGACTTGGTCCACTGTTGTCGGAATTGCAACGTTATAAAATCTATAAATATGTTGCATTTTATGGATGTTGTGACAAGTTTTTTATAACAACGATGATTCAAAAAGGGTATAAGGTCTTCTTGGCTAACAAAAAATAGTTTTTTTTTTCATATGTTATAATAGAAAAATATAATAGATATTATATTATACAACACTCAATTTTATAAGATAAACATCAATATATGTCTGTGGGGAAGAATTTCAGAAAACATTAGAGGTGGGAAAAAAATTAAAGAGGGTGAAAATGGTGATGGTAAATGTTATTTCCCTTGCAAAAATTGTTGTACTAGAGGTCTTGAAAGAGTTTTAATAGCAACTAATTTTAAAACATTATAGAAATTATGGGCACATGGATGAGGGATCAAATCAATATCGTCCCATGGTATATATATATATATTCATTATCTCTTTTAATATTGATTGTATTCTCAAAATTTTATACTGTTTTATACATGCACTAATTTTTTATGATTGTTTGTAATTATTAAGTTAGATTTTCCCCCTAACTTTCTGCAGAAAGCACCAAATAGTAGCACAAATGATGTTGTACAAGATGAGGAACATGAAGCAGATAATGAAGATCAAGTTAATGATCCCATGGAAGTAGATGACAATAATAACATAGTTCAAGATGATGGGACAAATCAAATGATCGAATACTTATTCGCTCATTCAGATGAGGATCATGGGGACAATATTGATGGTATTTATGATGAACCTCTGATTGAAAAGGAAAATAAACAACTTTATAAAGGGTCAAGAAAAAATCTTCTCTCCACTACATTGTTGTTGGTGAACTTAAATGTTACAAATCATTTGTCGAACACTTGTATGACACAGATCCTAAGGTATGTAATATGTTTCATCACATCAACATAAAGGTTGACTTTCCCCCCCCTTTTTTTAGTGTTAATTAATGTGTAAAATAAAAATGCAATATTTACAATTACTATTCTTTACATTAACTAATTATTTTTTATGTTTTAGATTGTTAGGTGAATTTATGTTACCCTCGTCAAATATTTTACCTCGCACATATCGATATTTACATGCTATTATGAAATACATTGGAATGGAGTATCAAAGTATAGATGCATTTCCTAATGATCATATTATATATTATGGACAACATGCGTCAAAAATAAAATGCTCGGTAGGTGGTATCAATAGATATTGAACCGATCAAGTAACAAAAATGGTGCCTCGAAAGGGTCTCCAACATATTCCCATAATTCCACATTTGTAGCGACTATTCAGGTGCCAAATCATAGCACAATTTATGGATTACCATGCACGAAAGAGAATTGAAGATGGTGTTCTTCGAATGTCTGCAGATGATTATGCATTTAAGGAAATTGCTGCAAAATGGATAGAATTTACAGATGAACCTCGTATTGTTAGGCTTTCATTGGCAATTGACAGTGTTAATCCATTTGGAGAGCTTCGGTCTATTTACTCAGTGTGGCCTATTTTTTTTTATCAACAATAACATTCCTCCTTGGATGTCAATAAAGATGGAGCACATAATGTTGACAATGATTGTTCCAGGTATTTGTTTACATTAATTTTTCAAATGTAAATTTTTCATTTTTCTCTTTCTTTGCATAATATCTTTTATTTATTTATTTACATATATATACATACCATGGTAGTAATTTCGTGTAATTTCAAACAATTAGTTAAGTACAAAGTTAAATATATGAATGTGTATATGAAGCCTCTTATCGAAGAGCTACTAAAGTTATGGGAGGGAATCACTATGTATGACATCTGTAAACCAATTGGTCAAAATATATTTCAATGTCATGGAATATTTTTATGGACAATTCATGATTCCCCAGGAATAACACATTTTTGTGGTATTTAACATTCCATATTTCACACTTGAATAATATATAATTAATTGAATATTTCATGCAAGTTGTTTAAATAATCCTTTCATATATTAATAATCCACATTAATCCATCTGTTGTAGGTCTTCAAACAAAGGGTAAATTTGCATGTTCAGTTTGTAGTCCTAAGATGAAATCTTGTCGGTCAAAAAATTTAGGAAATGAGGTGATGAGTATAGACACTTCCTCTCTAAGAACCATAAGTATCATACTACTGAAAAATATATTTTCAATGGGAAACAAGAGACTCGACTGAAACAAAAAAGAATGACACCTTGCCTATGGAAGTTGGCATATGAAAAAATTAATCCTCAAGGTACGCATTTTGTTTATGTATCGTAAATGGAATCATGTTTTGAAATTTTATTTTAATTATTCAATTTATTTTATTGCATTTGATAAATAATCTTCTGATTTTTTTTATGCTTCATCAATGTCGTCATTGTGAAGGTAGTAATCGTGGGCTTCCATGAGGACTGAAATGTTTTCCCACTCAATTCATGAGATTTCCTTACTATGGGAGCTAAAAATATTTCATTTGTTTGATACAATGCAGATCGAGAAGAATGTGACAGAAACATTATGGAAGATCATAGATGGCAGAAGGGATAAAGAAAAAATTGTCAAAATTTGTAATGACATTTAGGAAGCCAATATTGCAATGCAAAGTGTGATCCAATCAAAGGGATGGAGACCAAAATAACCTTCCATAGTTATTAACAAACCGACAAAGCAATGGTGTAAAAGAGGTCATTCAAAGAATTAAATTTCCCACAGTTTTTTGTTCAAACATAAAGAATATCTTAACGAAGAAAGGTGAATTTGGTGGGGTAAAAACACATTTTTGGCATACCTTCATTAAGGTAATTAATAATTTTAGTATTCATATTTATATATTGGTCATATACATTTTTTGATATTTTTATTTTTTTTGTCTAGTTTTCAAACAAGTAACGATTCGTTTTTATTGTTACAATATGTTATACCTCTATCTCTCCCAAACGACATTGACAACAACATCAAACATGTTATATATAATCTTGGAAAATACATGAGATAAGTAGTTGCAATATATATGCAAAAATAAATTTCAATTTTTTGTTTGTACTTAATGACAAGTGTTTTACTTCTAATGTAATATGTATTATGTTTTGTTGAAACATGTTATTTTCTTACATCATGATCTGTAGATGGTTGTCATTTAAATAAATCCATGAAGATGATATAAAGTATTGGAAGAGAGAAATACCTCGGCTAATGTGTGAAATGAAGAAGTATCTACCTCCAATATTTTTCAATGCTCAAGAACACTACCTCATACACCAAGTTGGGGAGATTGAAATGTGTGGACCTGTACACACAAGGTCAATGTGGATGGTGGAGAGGCACTTGAAATCATTGAAGGATTTGGTTAGACAAAGAGCACATCCTGAGGGATCTATGGTGGAGGGATATATGGTATATCAATCCATGGTGTATATTAATCAATATCTTCCTAAATTAGAAGCACAAGCTATGCATGCAATGGATTGAATTTGGGATGTGAACTCCATCAAAAAATTTGAAGGGGAGAAACTGTTGGGGAAAGGTACAATGAAGAAAGTGAGAGGTAATTAAATTGTGGATATTTGTAATAAATATAAATTTTCATTTTTTTGTATATATGATCATACTCATTCAATATCTATTCTTTCATCATTTATTAATATTTACCATGGTTATAACTAATATTTAATATTGGTGAATTGTGATTTTTTTATTGGTTAGTTGCTCAAGATTGGGATGCTCTACATTTATACATTGCAAACAACCTTGAATGGATGAAGGTATGGATTGATAGATGTAAACAACATCATGGTGATGGGTTATCATGGAAAGAATTGTCTGAATTGGTTAGATAAGCTCGTCGTAATGGAGATTTCGATGTTACACAGAGGGAAATAGATTTAGCATATTGTTTGAAAGATGGAAAGATAAGAAAATTCACCCATTTTATTCAGTAATTTTATATTATGTTAATGTGACTGTAGGTGCATTTTTTTCATATTATACTTTCCAAGTTATATAAATTTGTTTATTATTAATTGACAATGCATCTTTTACATGTCTAACATATTGCAATTGAAATTCCACAAGGCTATGCGGTGCAATGGTCGTAAATTTTTCATCAAACAATTGGATGAAAACATGAAAACTTCTAATAGTGGGATAAATTTAGTATTCCAGGTCACTAATGTTTCCTCTAGGAGTGATAGATGTCCTCTAGAATCTAAAAATAGATACTATGGGTTTTTGAATGATATAATTGAGTGTGACTTTAATTCCTTCAAATTATTTTGGTTCAATTTCAAATGGTATAGGTTAAGAATGCATGAACATGATGAGGAAAGAAATTTTATTCAACATGCTAATGAATTTTTGATGATTAAAACAATGTTTTTTGAAAAAGAAAATGACCACTATGTTTTTCAAAGTCAATGTGAACAAGTCTTTTACTCAAAGGTTCCAGGTAAAATGGATTGGTCATTTTTTGTTAGATATGATCCAAGAGGAAGGCCAATAAAGTATATTGTAGATGAAGAAGATGATGTAGAGCTAGAGCAGGAAGAATATGGGTCGACAAATGAAGAAGACAAAGAAGATGAACCATGCGTAGGAGACAATGTGCTAGTTCTTGATGATGATATCGATGAAGATATGCTCTAAAATGGCATTGATGATGATGGTGATATGTTAGGAACCATAAGCCTCTTCAAGAGGTAAACTTCCTTATACACCACATAGATTTCCAAATACAATATGATTCCAAATGAAAAGTTCTCCTTGGTATATATAGGAGACTAGGAGGTACAATTACAACTAATAGACCCAATCCAACATAAATTAAATAACATTACTAATGTAATATGCCCTAATTAAGGGGTAATGTTACACTATTTAGGGATTAACATGCCCCTCCCCTTCAGACAAGTGTTGTCCACAACGCTTGAATGATTTTGGATGCTTCTGTATAAAAGACTCATCTTCCCAAGTGGAATCTTCAGTAGGTAGTTTCCTCCACTTAATAAGATACTCTGAAATGGATTTATTCCTCCACTACCAAATTCTTGTGTCGGTGATAGCTTTAGGATCCAATATGATTTTTTCTTCCTCTTCAAGTTCTAGAAATATAGTTTGAAATGGTATCTTGTCACCTATAACCTTGTTTAAGCATGAAACATGGAAAATTGGGTGTACTCGTGAAGATGCAGGAAACTCCAATTTGTATGCCATAGTACCAATATTTTGCAACACCTTATAAGGACCATAGTACTTTGGTGATAATTTATTATCCTTCTTGTCTTGCTTGAGGGACATATGTTTGTATGGTTGTAGTCTTAAAAACACCTTTCCCCCTACTTCAAAACTTATTTCACTATGATGTTGATCTAGTTGTTATTTCATGCGATTTTGTGCCATGGTCAAGTTGTCCTTTAATATTTGGAGAACTTGTTGTTGATTCTCGATGTAATCTTCCACTCCTTGAACCTTAGATTTTCATTTTAGATAAGAAGTGATGGAAGGAGGGTGGTATCCATAGAGTGTCATAAATGGTGTCATTTTTGTTATAGTATGAAAGGAAGTGTTATACCACCATTCTACCAAGGGTAACCATTTGAACCATTGTGTTTGTTTATAATAAACAAAGCAACGAAGGCATCCTTCCAGACATTTGTTCACTATCTCGGTTTTTCCATCAGATTGAGGATGATAGGATGAGCTATGAGCCAATTGAGTACCCAAACAAGAAAACAATCTTTTCCAAAAATGTCCAGTGAAGATGGGATCTCTGTCACTTACAATAATATTTGGGCTTCCATGTAGATTTTGAACTGTCTCCATGAATGTGATTCCAACTGTACTGGATTTGAAGGGATAAGAGAGTGCACAAAAGTTTGCATACTTGGTCAGTCTATCAACAATCCCCATGATGACACTCTTTCATTCAAACTTTGGTAACCCTGTGATGAAATCCATGGAAACCTCCTCCCAATGTTGACCTGGGATGGTTAATGGTTGTAAAAGACTTGGGGTCTTAATTGTTTCCACCTCATTTTTTTGGAAGACCAAATATTCTGCCACAAACCTTTGAAAACCAATTTTAAGGCCATCCCAAAAAAATTCCATCTTGACCCTATGGTAGGTTTTCAAAAATCCAGAGTGCCCTCCTACCGGAGAGGTGTGCAATTCCAATAGGACCTTTTGTAAGATTTGGGAGTTCTTACATAAATATCAGCAATATGTGTACCACAATGAATTATTTGTCCATGTAAATGTATCCGATGCACTGGAATCCTAGTGCACCCTTTGAATGAGAGTCCACATGCTTTTGTCATTCTTCCATCCATCCCTCGCTTCTATTATCCAATTGGGTTGGATGATCGAGATAACACAATGAAAGGCCTCAACATCTTCATCCTTTCTTAAGAGTGCATCTGCCACACCATTTTTCTTCCCTTTTTTATATATGATTTCAAAATCATAACCCAATATCTTGGTCACCCATTTTTGTTGTTCTTCTGAAGATAGTCTTTGTTCCAAGAAGTATTTAATACTATCATGATTTGTTTTTACCTTGAAGGGCCTACCTATTAGGGAAGGGCACCATTTCTTCAATTTATGTATTATTTCCATCATTTTCTTCTCATAAATTGGTTTGTGTAAGTCCTTTCCCTTAAGTGGACGATTTTCAAAAGAAAGGGGCCTTCCTTCTTGCATTAGAACAATAGAAATACCATTTCCTGAGGAATCACATTCCACAATAAGGTTTTTGTGAAGTCTGGAGTGGTCAATACAGGAGCTTTGCACATTGCCTCTTTAAGTTGTTCAAAATCTTGAGTTGCCATTGGAGTCCATGAAAATGCATCATCTTATTTAATGTCATTAAAGGTGCTACTATTCTTCCATAGTTCCGAACAAACTTGTGATAGTAACTTGTCAAACCCAAAAATCCTCTAAGATTCTTCAATGTTTTGGGAATCAGCCAATCCATCATGGACTTAATCTTGTTAGCATCTACCTTGACACCTTCATGAGATACAATATGACCCAAATACTCTACCTCCTTCACCCCAAAGAAACATTTGGATGGTTTGGCATATAGTTGTTTCTCCTTTAGTAGTTGTACCACATTGTCAACATGTCACACATGACCCTCCCAAGAATTTCTATAGATTAGTATATCATCAAAAAATACTAACACAAATTTTCAAAGGAAGGGATTGAAAATTGAATTCCTCAACCCTTGGAATGTGGAAGGTGCATTTGTAAGGCCAAAAGGCATGACCAAAAATTCATAACGGCCTTCATGAGTTCAGAATGTCATTTTTGGGATATTTTCTTCCTTCATTATAATCTGATGATACCCTTAACGAAGATCCAACTTTGTGAAATAGACTTATCCATGTAGTTCATCTAACAATTCATCAATGATGGGAATTGGAAACTTATCTTTAATATTGATCTTGTTGAGCTCTCTATAATCTGGACACATATGCCAAGAGCCATCTTCCTTGAGTACCATTACCACCAGTGCAGAGTAAGAACTTTGGCTAGGTCTAATAATGTCAACCTCGAACATTTCTTCAACCATACACTCAATTTCACTCTTTTGGGCATAAGGGTATATGTAAGGCCTGATGTTAGGAGGAACACTCCCATAAATTAGGTGAATAGCATGATCATGATTTCGAGTGGGTGGAATACCTTTGGGAATATATTCAAATACTTTGGAATTCTTATCAATGATCCCTTGGAGATATAGAGGAATATATGGCATAGATGTTTGAACATCTAGTGAGCATAGTTGTGAAATTACACCCTGATGTCCCTTTTTCAATAATTTTGTCATGCCATTAGAGCTTATCACCTTACTGGGTTTCCTTATGATACCTCTTAACTCAATTTATTTTCTTTTCAATGAAATTTTCATGAAAAGTTCTTGAAAATTAAAATCCACTGTTCCTAATGATTGTAACCATTAGATTCCTGGTACGATATCAATGCCACCCATGGGTATAGAAATTATTGAACTATTCATTACATATTCCCCCATAGTAAGATTGATCTTATTGCATTTTCCCAAGAAATTAATAGTTCCTCCATATGTAATCATTACTTGAAACTTTGGCGCTGGATATACAAAGCAATTGAGATCTTTGGCTAATTTATAGTGAATGAAACTATGAGTACTACTAGAATCAATTAGTACTATTTCCTCTCTTTTTTTGATATATCCTTCGATCTTGATGGTTTGAGGAGTGCTAATTCTGGACAATGAATTACATGATATCATGGGAGTCAACTCTTCAAAATAAATCACTTCTATGTTTTCATCTTGAGATGGTTCTTGTTCTTGTTCTTGTTATTATTCCTCTTCACAATATATGTAGAATAATTTATTCTCACCACACTTATGTCCCTTACTGTACTTGTTGTCACAATTAAAGCATAGACATATTTCTTTTCTTTCCTCCAATTGTTAAGGTGTCAACCTTGTAGGTTGAGGTGTTTTATAAGATGTAACATTATTCTCTTGATATATGTTAGGAGTGGTCCTTCTAGTAGCCATAGCCATGTTTTTACTTTCACCCTGAATGAATTCTCCAATTATTTAGGTTCCCAAAGGTGAACCTCATGTTGAATGTTATCCTTTAAAGTTCCTATGAATACATCAATCAAGTGCTCATCTGGAATATCCATTACCTTTATATTCAATCTTTGGAAGTTCTCAATGTGGTCTATAACATAACCCTTTTGCTTGAGATCTATCAATTGGCTAAAGAAGGTATTTCTCTTTGTATCCTCATAGTGTGATATCATATCTTATGTCGACATTGTCCAAGTGACGAGTGATTTTCGAGAACAAAGCCATCAATACCACACAAATTGATTGGGTTCTAAATATAAATAATCAATTTGTACCTGTTGTGTATGTGGCACATCATGTATATCAAAGAATTTCTCCATCTGAAGTATCCATGTGATTGGATCCTTTCCATCAAACTTCCTCATATTGATCTTAGAAAAGTTGTTGGTCTTCAACCCAAAGTTGGATTTTCTCCATTCTTGATTCATCTTCCTTTTTTCCTCATCATGAATTTCATGGGATGCATTTTCACTTTCAGGTGTCCTCTCTATTAGAAAATTTTTCAATCCTTCCATGATATCCCTTTTTAAACCCTCATCTTAGTATCCATTATTGCTTCCAACTTAGCTTCATTCGAATCCATCATCCCTTGTAGTTCATCGTTTATTACTGTCTTCTTTTCTAAATCATTTATGTCTCTCTGCATTTCTTCACCTTCATCAAGAGTCCAAGTAGGATTGTTTGGAGGCTTAATTGGTGTAGAATTTCCCTTTTTTGGTGGCATGTTGGCCAAGTATCACTTTTAAACCTTGATTTTGAGGTGGTTCTGCTAGATGATATTTATTCTGTTGTATGTCCAAAATTTTGGCCCTTTTGGGTCTGAAATTTTTGTAGCTCTCTAATAAGTCTTCTCTGCAATGCTACAAGTCCGATCAAAATTGAATGTGCCAAGTGAAATTTATGGTAATTTACCCACACCTTGTTGAATATTGTCCCTTCCAGGAGAGCGTACTTGTAAAGTGTGTCAATATCACAATATATGATATTTGATTCTGAAACTTGTACCATAAATACTACATACTTTCCATTGTCCAATGAATTTGGTATCACTTAATTTGGATACTCACTGAAGAAGATATCATTGTTTTTCCTAGAAAACTTGTTTGAGACTAGTTAATAAGACTAGCCATATACCCTATCTTGCACATGGTGTATCTAAAACAGTATGATGAAAAAGAAGATAGAATTTTTATCACATATACCTTGATAAATTCTATGAATAACCTCCAGATTTATGGGTATGAAATTGTATAGGAACCCTATCTTACACAGGCTATATATCCGAACATATAATGCCTCAGGATATTAAATTTTAAACCCATGTAACTTGATCCGTCTACTAAATATACTCCAAGGACTTCCTTCTGAAACACCATATAAAAAAAGTTATAGCAAAAATACCAAGGTGTCTCATATGTAGCAGCGAAACCCCAAGACCTTGAGATCTAATACCAAATGTTAGGAACCAAATACCAAGATAGAATAGAAAAACCTCAAAAAAAGTACTCAACGCCTCGAAAAAGAGAGAATTTAAGATAGCCTCTTTGAGGGGGCAACCTCCTTATACACCACATAGATTTCCAAATATAAGATGATTCCAAATGAAAAGGTATCCTTGTTATATATAGGAGAATAGGAGGTACAATTACAACTAATGGACCCAAGACGACATAAATAAATTAAAATTACTAATGTAATATGCCCTAATTAAGGGGTAATGTGCCACTATTTAGGGCTTAACATGATATCATCAATCCTTTCAACATTTTTTTCTGAACCAGATGTTGATATAGATGTCGAGTTGGATGATCAAGAAGAAGATACAGAATAAGAATGATATAAATGTTGTTCTAGATGATGTACATAACTAGATATTTTAATTTGTATGAATTATTCTCTTTAAAAAAAAATTGTGTGGGTTAATTACATGTTTTTAAATTTTATTTAATTTTTTGTTTTGGTAGTTTCTATGCATGATTACTATGTTTCTTTTGTTTATTTTCTATTTTCTAGATTGGGTATTGGGGAATTGAGAGTGATGTGAGGGGGGGAGGGGCCATATGAGCTTCCACCTTCACGTGGTTGGCCTTGTTTAGTAGAGAATAAATTATTCTCGAAACAAAGAGAAGTTCATTCATTCATCTTTATACTCAAAGATCTTTTACAGACCTACTCTATATATCAACCCATATCATCCTGATTTCGTTTTAATTTTCTCATTCAAATTTTAAAGGAAAAATATATTAAAAGACATTGTACTAGGGATATAGTACATAATGGGAAACAATGACCTATGAATGGAACCAACATTGATTTTTTTTTCAAAATGTTTTTGTATGCACCACAATTTGACATGGATAAACTGTTCACATGCCTTAACGTGTAATATACCAGATATAAAAAGTATGCAGAATAGAAATAAAATGATAGAAATGGAAGAATAACATCAATATAACCAGAACAATCACCACGATAGCACTGAAATGATATAAGAATAACAACAGAAATAGAACTTTGATTCTGAAAGCAATGTTCACGAGCCTCTTCGAGGGGGCAACCTCCAGTTGAGAAGAGCTATATTACAACAATATCCAAGCTAGGGTTCTCATACCCTCAACTCCTATTTATACTAAATATATCTATCAAAATAAGCATCTAGAGTAAGATCCTTCTATAAGCGAAAGCTTCTATTAGGTCTTCTTACATTCCACTTATTCTATTTTATTGCAAGGCCTTATTAATATTTACCTTTATTACATCAGAATATATTGTTCTACCTATGTGTGGGTTAGGACCCTAACATGTCCTCCCCCTTAAAAATAGCCTTGTCCTCAAGGCTTAAGATGTGGAAATTGTTGCAGAATGGTAGTTGGTTCCCAAGTGGCATCTGCTGGAGTTATATATTTCCACTTGACTAACACTTCCTTGATGGTTCTTTGATGTAGGCGACGCTCATGCTGGTCCAAAGATGCTTGTGTCTATAGCCAAATGGATCCTTCTTCGGCTAACTCGGGAAGGTTGGTTTGAATTTGGCACTTAGTTCCAATCACCTTCTTTAAGCATGAAACATGAAAAACAAGATGTAGCTTTGAATGACTGGGCAAAGCTAACTGATAGGATACTTGTCCCACATGCTTGAGAACGGTATAAGGACCATAAAATTTGGGCACTAGCTTCTAACAATGCTTAGCCTTGAGGGAAGTTTGCTTGTAACAATGCATAGCTTCTAACAATGAATAGCTTCAATCTTTTTAGGATCCACCCTGGAGGGGGCATTACAAAATGACAGACAAAAGGACAGAAGACATGATTCATGAGGCTTTGGAAGCTGGAGGGGGCATTACACAAGCCAAAGGGCATGACCAAAAATTCATAGTGGCCCTCATGAGTTCTAAAGGTAGTCTTGGGAATGTCTGCTTATTTCATACGTATCTGGTGGTAGCCCAAACAATGATCAATTTTAGTAAAGAATTGGGCACCACTTAATTCATCCAAGAGGTCATCAATGACAGGAATGGGAAATTTGTCTTTAATGGTAAGTTTGTTGAGGGAACGAAAGTCAGGACACATTCACCAAGAACATTCTTTATTTAGGACCATGACCATAGGAGAAGAGTAGGGGATCATACTAGGGTAGATAACGCCTGCATTAAGGAGTTCTTGGACCATTTTCTCAATTTAATTTTTTTGGGAAAAGGGGTGACAATACATACAGATATTGGGAGGAAGGATTCTAGGTACAAGGGGAATGGAATGATCATGAACACCACAAGAAGGAGGGAGTCTTTGGAGAGTGAAAAATACCACTTGATGTTTAGAAAGGATGGATTGGAGGTCTTGCGGCACTGAGGGTGTCTTTGTTGCTTTTATGGCATGGAGTTGGGAAATAACACCAGAATGACCTTTTTTTAGCATCTTTTCCATGCGATGGGAACTAATGATATCAGGTGAACTGACGATGATTCCTTGGAACTTATATTGGTGGCCCTCTTGGTTGAATTGCATGGTTAATTCCTTAAAATCCATGATAATGGGACCCAAAGTCCTTATCCAGTCTGCACCCAACACAATGTCACAACCGCCCATGTCGATAGCAAACATATGATATTTTAGGTGGTAGTTACCAATTTGGATACGCACATTTTTACAACGCCCTCCACATTTCATGGAGCCACCATTGGCAATCATGATTTAGAAATTATTGACGTCATGGATGTAGCAATGAGTTTCTTGGGCAATGCGGTGATGAATAAAATTATGGGTGCTTCCACTATCAACCAGAATGATGACCTTCCTATGCTTGATGTAACCGATTAGCTTGAGGGTTTTCGGAGTAGAGAAGCCAATGAGAGAATTGAAGGAAATGACCGGTTCTACTTTAGGAGGGTCTGAGGGATGGGTTATGTCAGTGGTTTTAGGTGAATCAGACACAAGGGGAGTTTCAACATCCTCTTCTGAAATATCCTCGGAGATGGCCATAAAAATCTTTTGTTCCTTACACTTGTGGCCCGGGAAATATTTTTCATCAAAATTATAACAAAGGCCTTTGAGTTGGTGTTCAACCATTTCAGCCCTTGTCAATTTTTGGATCTTTAGTGGAGCAGGGGGAGTAGTGGGATTTAATGGTTTAGGGTGAGGGATAAAGGAGTGTTTTCGGTTCTTAGAAGATACAAACTATTGTGCTTCTTTAGTTCTTTTATTAGCCTCCACCCAACTCTGAGGTCGAGCCATGAGGACATGGGCCTGAATCTCATCCTTGAGGCCACTAATAAAAACTCTCGAAAAAAGGCATCAAACATGCCCTATGTCCAAAAATCCAGGCACTCAAAGGTAGCTATAAAGTCTTCCACTGTTCTTTATTGTTTCAACTTTGTCAAACAACCCAAATGGTTGGTGTCAGTGTCAAAGCATTCATAAAGCTCTGCCACAAAGTGTGTCCAAGCAATATACCCTTGATGGGGAGTTTTTCTCCATTGCTACCATTGCCAACGTTCTTTATCTAGATGGAGAACACCATACCAAAGTTTGGCCAAGTCAACTATAATGTCGTGTAAAGAGAAATAATGTTCCATTTGGGTTACCCAACCAGTGGGGTCTGAGCCATCAAATTTGGTCACATCCACCCGCGGAAGGAGTAGGTCATGTTGAAAGTTATGGTGTTGAAAGTTATGGGAATGAGAGGAATGTTCACCTTCAATCTATGGAGGTGAGTCAGAGGAAGGGTTATCTGTAGGGATATGAAGCTTGGTGCAGAGTGACAAAAAGATAGATTCAATATGGGTGGTCAGGTCTTATCTGATTTCCTCCATTGAGGACTGCAATATGGTTATATTGATGGTGAAAACATTGGCACTGAGTTGTTTCACTTCTTTTTAGGTCTCGATGAGACTAGATTGCAAGGTATTGAAGTGAGCTTCCAAATCTTGGCTATGGGTATGGACCATGAGGATGAGGGAACCGAAAAGGGGTGGGTGGGGTCAAAAATTTTGTCAAAAATATGTTTGTAGTTGGGTATAAGGGTTAATGAGTGACTTTAATTGATTAGTTCTTAGATAGATGTGGAACGATTTTTTGGTTTTTTTTTTTTTTTTTTTTACACCTGCGCAGTTATACTCTGGTCTGAAGAATACTGCAGTGATGAAATGACCAAATGCTTAACCAGGAAGAAATGTGTAGTGACTTGGCAGCCTGAACACATTTGTGTGGCAATAGATCTTGTCTATTTTAATTTGTTTATGTTTCTGTCCCGAAGGGTTAGGTATTCAAGGGTTCTACATACAAGGGTTTACCCTATGCTAGAGCTCTCTGATATACGTGAAGTATCCAATAGTAGTACTCGACCCAATATCTTAGGGCACTAACTAAGGATGATATACCGCACCCTTAGCCGTACTACCCGACTAACCAGGTACTAGAGAGTATCTTTTCGTGTGTTGTTCTCGGTGGCACTATAGCAGTGAGGTAGCTGATCGATTTATCTAAAGAGGGCTTCAAGTAATCTAGGTCGATCCATACACAGGTGTTGTCTGATGTGCTACCACTCAAAGGGGTACCAATAGGGGGTTACAAGGTTGGCTAACAGATGTGATCTTAAGTGCCACTTTTATTTCATGCGTGTATGAATCCCTCAACCGTGGGTTTATGCACGTAATGACATATCTCTGTGGCTTAAAGACATCGGAATATGTCTCTACCCTGAAAAAAAAATTAACCCACACTTTCTGCCGAGGAAAGTGCTCTGATACCACTTGTAACATACAAGATATAAAAAGTATGCAGAATAGAAATAAATTCTAGAAATGGCAGAATAACAACAATATAACCAGAACAATCACCACGATAGCACTAAAATGATATAAGAATAACAACAAAAATAAAACTTTGATTCTGAAAGAAATGTTCATGGGCCTCTTCGAGGGGGAAACCTCTAGTTGAGCATAGTTCTTTTACAATAATATCCAATCTAGGATTCTCATACCCTCGACTCCTATTTATACTAAATATCTCTATCAAAAGAAGCATCTAGAGGAAGATTCTTCTAGAAGAAGAAGCTTCTATTAGGCCTTCTTACATTCGACTTATTATATTTTATTGCAAGGCCTTATTAATACCGACCTTTATTACATCCGAATATATTGTTCTACCTATGTGTGGGTTAGGACCCTAACATAACGATATGGGAGGGTTTCTAAACTCAAATATCACTCACACACCCACTCTTTATATTCATCATTTGTGTCATTCAAAACCAACACCATGCCAATTAGGCCCATGATTTTAGTTGTGGCAATAAGAAGGTGATAGATGAGATTTCGTACTTAAAAAATTATTTCGTACTAATTATATTCTTTATGGAGAAAAAGAGTACTTGGATGAGAGAAAAAAACAAAGACATAAAATAACTTGAAGCTTGTGTGATTAATCATGTACTTCTTTATTGATTTTATTACATTCCCTTGCAGTACTAGATGTGGGGACATAATGCGTCTTGATCATATTTTAAAGGAAATATATAAAAGATATTGTACTAGGGATAGAGTACATGATGGGAAACAGTAACCTATGAATGGGGCCAATGTTGACATTATTTAAAAATGTTTTTGTATGCACTGAAATTTGACATGGATAGATTGTCCGCATGCCTTGACGATGTGGAAGGGTTTTTGAGACTCAAATATCACTCACACACCCACTCTATATATTAAACCATCTTTTCCTCACTTCGTTTTAATTTTCTCGATCGAATTTTAAAGGAAACAAATATTAAAAGACATTGTACTACGGCTAGAGTACATGATGGGCAATAATGACCTGTGAATGGGGCCAACGTTGAAATTTTTTCAAAAGATTTATGTATGCACCGAAATTTGACATGGATATACTATTTGAATGCCTTGATGATATGGGAGGGTTTCCAAACTCAAATATCACTCACACACCCACTCTTTATATTCATCGCATGTGTTGTTCAAAATGAACATCATGCCAATTGGGCCCATGATTTTGTTCGTGGCGAGAAGAAGGAAATAGATGATATTTCGTATTTAAATAATGATTTTGTAGTAATATTCTTTATGGAAAAAAAGAGTACTTATATGAGAGCAAAAAAAAGACAAGAAATAACTGATATTGAAGCTTCTGCGATTAATCAAGTACTTCTTTATCGACGTTATTTCATTCCCTTGCAATACTAGATGTGGGGACGTCATGTGTCTCGATCATATTTTAAAGGAAACAACTAAAACACATTGTACTAGGGATAAAGTAGATGATGTCCAATAGTAACCTGTGAATGGGGCCAACATTGAAATTCTTTCAAAATGTTTATGTATGCATTGAAATTTGACATGGATAGTTTGTTCGCATGACTTGAAGATATGGAAGGGTTTTCCAGACTCAAACATTACTCACATACCCACTCTATATATCAAACCATATCTTCCTCGTTTTGTTTTAATTTTCTCGATCGAATTTTAAAGGAAACAACTATTAAAAGACATTGTACTAGGGATAGAGTACATGATGGGAAACCGTGACCTGTGAATGGGGCCAACGATGGAATGTTTTCAAAATGTTTCTTTATGCAACAAAATTTGACATGGATAGAGTGTTTGTATACCTTGATGATATGGGATGGTTTCCATACTCAAAGATCACTCACACAACCACTCTTTATAATCATCGACCGTGTTGTTCAAAACCAACATCATGCCAATTAGGCCCATGATTTTGGTCATGGAGAGAAGAAGAAAACATATGAGATTTCATATTTAAATAATGATTTTGTACTAATATTATTTATGGAGAAAAAGATTACTTAAATGAGACAAAAAAAACAAATACAAGAAATAACTGATATTAAAGCTTTTGCAATTAATCAAGTACTTCTTTATCGATGTTATTACATTCCCTTATAGTACTAGATGCGGGGATGTCATGCATCGTATTTTAAATGGAAAATCTAAAATACATTATACTAGGTCACATAGAGTACACGATGGGAAACAATAACCTGTGAATGGGACCAATGTTGAAATGCTTTCAAAATGTTTCTGTATGCACTAAAATTTGACATGGATGGACTGATCCCATGCTTTGACGACATGGAAGGGTTTTCTAGACTCAAATATTACTCACACACCCACTCTATATATCGACCCATATCATCCTCATTTCATTTAAATTTTCTCAATCGAATTTTAAAGTAAACAACTATTAAAAGACATTTTACTAGGGCTCTAGTACATGATGGGAAACAATGACCTGTGAATGGGGCCAACATTGAAATGTTTTCAAAATATTTCTATATGCACCGAAATTTGACATGGATAGGTTGTTTATCTGCCTTGATGATATGGGAGGGTTTCCAGACTCAAATATCACTCACACACCCACTCTTTATATTCATCATTTGTATCATTCAAAACCAACATCATGCCAATTAGGGCCATGATTTTGGTCATGGCAAGAAGAAGGAAATAGATGATATTTCATATGTAAATAATGATTTTGTACTATTATTCTTTATGGATCAAAATAGTACTTAGATGAGAGAAAAAAACAAAGACAAGAAATAATTGATATCGAAGCTTATGTGATTAATCAAGTACTTCTTTATTGAAGTTATTGCATTCCCTTACAGTACTAGATGCGGGGACGTCATGCATATCAATTGTATTTTAAAGGAAACATCTAAAATACATTGTACTAGGCCGGATATAGTACATGATGGGAAACAGTAACCTATGAATGGGGCCAACGTTGAAATTCTTTCAAAATGTTTCTGTATGCACTGAAATTTGACATGGATAGATTGTTTGCATGCCTTGATGATATGGAAGGGTTTTCCAGAATCAAATATTACTCACACTCCCACTCTATATATTGAACCATCTCGTCCTCATTTCATTTTAATTTTCTCAGTCAAATTTTAAGGGAAACAACTATTAAAAGACATTTTACTAGGGCTAGAGTACATGATGGGCAACAGTGACATGTGAATGGGGCCAACATTGAAATTTTTTCAAAATGTTTTTGTATGCACTGAAATTTGACATGGATAGACTATTTGTATGACTTGACGATATAAGAGGGTTTCCAGACTCAAATATCACTTACACACCCACTATTTATATTCATCATCTATGTCGTTCAAAACCAACATCATGCCAATTAGGCCCATGATTTTGGTCGTGGAAATAAGAAGGAAATAGATGAGATTTCATATTTAAATAATGATTTCTTACTAGTATTCTTTATGGAGAAAAAGATTACTTATATGAGAGAAAAAAACAAAGACAATAAATAACTCATATTGAAGATTTTGTGATTAATCAAGTACTTCTTTATCAAAGTTATTGCATTCCCTTGCAATACTAGATGCAGGTACGTCATGCATCTCGATCATATTTTAAAGGAAAAAAAAAACTAAAATAAATTGTACTAGGTCGGATAGAGTACATGATGGGAAACAATAACCTGTCAATGGGGCCAATGTTTAAATTATTTCAAAATGTTTCTGTATGCACTGAAATTTGACATGGATAGACTGTTTGCATGCCTTGAAAATATGGAAGGGTTTTCCAAACTCAAATATCACTCACACACCCACTCTATATATCGACCCATCTCATCCTCATTTCTTTTTAATTTTCTTGGTCGAATTTTATAGGAAACAACTATTAAAATACAGTGTACTAGGGCTAGAGTACATGATGGGAAACAATAACCTATGAATGGTGCCAACACTGATTTTTTTTCAAAATGTTTATGTATGCACCGAAATTTGACATTGATAGACTTTTCACATGCCTTGACGACATGGGAGGGTTTCTAGACTCAAATATGACTCACACACCCACTCTATATATCTAATCTTGTCCTTGTTTTGTTTGAACTTTCTCGAATTAATGTCATGCATGGAACTCCCAACATGCCCATTGTCATGGTCGTGCTCTTTATATTCATCACATATGTTGATCAAAACTAGCATCTTGCTAATTAGTCCCATGAGTTTGGTGGCAAGAAGAAGGTGCTAGATGATATTTTGTATTTAAATAATGATTTTGTACTAATATTATTTATGGAGAAAAAAGTACTTAGATGAGAACAAAAAACAAAGACAAGAAATAACTGATGAAGATTGTGCAATTTATCAAGTACTTGTTTATCAATGTTATTGCATTCCCTTGTAGTACTAGATGTAGGGACGTGTATATCAAACGAATTTTGAAAGAAACATGTAAAAGACATTGTACTAGGACTAGACATAGAAAACAATGACCTGTGAATGGGGCCAACGTTGAAATTTTTTCAAATTGTTTATGCATGCACTAAAATTTGACATGGATACACTGTTCTCATTCCTTGATGACATGGAAAGATTTCCAGACTCAAATATTCTAGTGATGATCCTTTCTAGCGGCCTATGGCCTCTATTACCATATAGAGTTTCTAAGATACCTGCACAAAATATCTAGCTAACAATGAAATATAGAATACTTTTGATGTACCGTGTCAACATGTATAAATTAGAAGCAATCATGGAAAAGAGGGTATAATATGGATTTGGACACCACCTTAGAGCATTTAAATAAGACCTCAAAGGTGAATTTTATGGCACATGTATCAATTAGGGAATGAATGTTGTACCAAATAACCAATTATATGTTTCCATGTTGTGAAGAATAAAAGTAAGGGTCAAGGGATTTAATTATTTACAACACGCCTAATCATATCAACATTTATTAAGAATTTAGGGCTAATGATATTATCATAGTTATGAATATGCAAGCATAACTGGTTACCATAGAAAACCCTAAGTTGAACAGGTCAGTCCCTTCATTTGCGCGGCTTCGCTCCTTCCCCTCCTCACCCTTGTGGGGGAGCAATAAATAAACTTCGTCGGGAAGCAAGAAATCCCTGAATTACTTATTTGGTGTGGGGGCAGTGGGCAAGCAATAAATTACTCTTTCTTCCTTTTTTTCCTAGGGACATTAAGAATTGAAGTCAAATCCCTTTACTTCAAATTAATGGTCAAGATGAGTCCCTTGAGCTTTCCCTTGGTCTTCCTCAAGGCTCTGGCTTGTCTTCTTCTTTTCAAGGACAAGTGGGGATAGCTCCGCAGGACACAAGCTCCGCAGGACACTTCATGGTCAGGGTGATCCCTTTTATTTTATGACCAAGATGGAGACCTCAGGCTTCTCCCTTGAGAAGACAACCCTGGGGCTTCGCCCTCGAGAAGACAACATTCTTCGGGCTTTCAATGTAATCAAGGTAATTTGTAGATTGTATTAAGTTAGCATCCAAAAGCTTCTATCCTCTACGTCGGGTGAAAGGGTTAATAGCATGTATCCTCTACGTATTTCTGGCTGAATCAAGGCACGTAGTGGAATCCATCCATGCAATCTATTCCATAATGGTTGGGTAAGGGGGTGAAGGTGGTTAGGTGGTTCAGGCACTAAAAGTAAAGGCAAGTTTTCATATGCTCTCCTAGCGCTCGCTGTCTGTAACCCAAATGTATTATGATTCAAAAATACTCTAACAAGGTGTTCAAGGTTTTTTTGTAAGGAAACAAATCTAGAATTTGGGCTTCTAAGAAGTAACGATTGATGGTTCTTTTGGATGTCAATTCATGATTCCAAGGCTAAGCATAAATGAAGCATAAATTGGAAGGATAATGAAGAAGATGAGATTTTTGGGCTTTGGGAGAATCAAAGTTGTAGTAGTGAAGAGAGAGTCTTTGTTCCTTTGGGCATATCCATGATTATAATATAGTCCAGCAGTCAGTCATATTATAAATAAAGTTGACATTTCAAAGTGTAAAAGTATGTTGTGTTTTTGTAATGTGTAGTTTGGATTTTAGAGTGTTAATACAATTTACAAAATATTTGACGAGTGATAGTTTTGTTATTAAGATTACTTTTGCACATCTGACAATGTGGATACAAATGTCACTTTTATTTTACGTTGTACTTTCATCATGTGATTTGATTTGTGAAATTTAGATACTTGCATCAAATCATACCTTTTTAAATTGTTGTGATTACACAAACCCAAACTAGGCTTGAGGCCATCATTATACATCCATTCCACCTACATAATTCAAATAGGAATAAATCATCCTTATTTGTATTCTTGGGTTTCTACCATGCTTAAATCTCCAAATATCATTCAATTTGCCTTAGGTAACTCATTTACCAAGCAATTCAAGAAAGTCAGTCTTTCATTAGCATCACTTGAAGCATAGGTGTCGGGGATGATTTGGGTCAAATACTTACCAAATGATAGAATAAGGTAGGTTTGGTGAGATAAGGTTGGTTTCCCTTCATTTCCATTCACATGGATAGAAACAAAATCAACAACATGTGTCCAAATGTGATTCATGGTTGTTTTGAACATAAATTCAATAGTGCATAAATAGTTTGGTGAAATCATGATTTTGGCATTAGTAGTTTCCACCTATTCAGCAAGAGCACAAACTTTAGGCTTATTAAATAAATTAGCCTCCATAGTTGATTGAGAGTTCAATAGCAGGTGTGGATACCATACCCTACTCCTCCTCATAAATGAACAATCTTGGGAAGGGATAATAATTTATTTTCCCATAATTGAGGTTGTATTCTTGCTTGGCACTGACCTTGTAATAACAAGAGTACTTAGATTACAATTTTACATTTTCCTTACCATAGAAGAAAATTTTCATAATTTTGTATTACTTATAGAATTTTGGATCTCACAATGCTTGATTCATAAAATCCTACTATTATGATTCATCTCAAATATTCTTCTCCATTACTTCATTCTTTGTTGCATTTAGATAAGTTCTATGTGATTATTTAGTTATTGGATGATATAAATATGCTGGATGCAATTCAATGGCATATTAATTGTTTATGCTTTTCCAATTCATGTTTTTTTCCTTGCTTAGTGTTACTAAATAGAAGCAAGTGTAATGAAGTAAGTCTATACAACAAGAGTTTATTTATCTATTATGTTTTATATAGTTTATCTATATTATTAACATGTCGCTTTAAAGAGAGATCTTGTATGTATACCTTGAATTTTGTTTTCTTATTTTTAACATTTTTTGAAAAACAAGTTGCATTTTAAGGATATCTCAACTTGGGACTCTTTTTATTGATCAAGTGCCATTATATGTATGGTCTTGATGTGTCACAACATCATTTTGCTCCATTTTTCTATGTTCTTCTTTATCTTTAAATTTAATCTTTCTTACATGTCCCTCTCTTGGTGGCCACCTATAAGCTTTCTATAGGCTCTCAAATGCAAAGTGCAAATATTTTGACATATTTCCTTTTTGAGGGACTACTATTCAATATGCAAAGATCTTGATTTGTTTATCCAATTTCATAGGTCATTTCCATGAAATTTAAACTAAATCCTTCTACAACACTTTGCCCATAATTTATTATTATTATTTTAAGTCCCATTATATTTAGTCATCTCTAATTTCAACAAATTTGTTTAGGATTGAGAATGAAATCATTGCAAGGTTTAAATTCACAAATCAAGCCTTTCCTTTAGAAGGTGGGGTTCTAATTTAGTTAATTTTTGTTTTTTCATATATCAACTTGGTGCTTCCTAATTATTTTGATCCAATCAATTCCATATCGGTGTTAACCTCTTTTCTATATGGAATGAACTTAATATCATATTTTCCTTATATGAATTATATTTATATTATGAAATTATGGAATGTTGTGAATTGAGAAGCCATTGAATCCCACATTTATAATTTTCCAACATAGCCTTTTGGGTACATGTAATGCCCCTATTTGGAATAGGCATTATTATTATTATTGTTATTGTTATTTGAGGACCTCTTGTAAATTTTGTAACAATTATTTGATATGCATTGGTCGGAAACATACACAACAATATTTCTTGTATAATTGTTCTTTGGGTAATGTTTGGAATTTTATTCACCAAAAATGCTAACGGGATAACCCAAATCAAATCTTTTTTTCTCTCAAAGACAATAGCCTTTAGGAAACATTTCATGTGGGTGTATTGCAATGAGAGTTTTTCTATTATGAATATAATGACAACAAACTATGGTTCAAGGTCATTCCTTTGGTGAATTATATCATTTTTTAATTAATTGGGATATTGTCCTCACACAAAGAGATTCCATGACTCATGATTATTTTATATTGGAACCCACTCATCATTTTGCACTGCAATCGATTGCCTGATAGATAGACTAGACCTGCGAGGCGACAATCAAAACTTTGGATGGGTATATTGGAGCTAGATTAGTTGAACTCCCCTCTTCTGGAGCATAAATCTGATGACAAACCATAAAGCAATGAGAACCAAAATAGGGTTTCAATACGATGGGATTTGAACCAGGTTCCAGTTCCCTCACAAGAAATTTTATATCCAGTAGAAAAGAAGTGAAAACCCTTTCCCAATTTAGGATGGATAATTAATATCTCCCTTCCGAATCTTTCAATCCAACAACTGGGTGAGATTTTATCTCGTCTACATAGTCTTGACGTTGAAATAATAACCAAACTTCGAAGAATTATTTCTTGAACTCGAATACTTTAACTCCATCGAGGGAAAGGCCGAGATAGAGACCCACAAGGGAAAGGAGATAAAGACCTAAGGGTAAGGCCAAGATAGATACCCGTGAGGGAAAGGAGATAGATACTCGTGAGGGCAAGGATATAGAGAACCAAGGGAAAGGATGAGATAGATACATGTGAGAGAAAGGAGATAGAGACCTACAAGGGAATGGAGATAAACTGCAATAGAAAGGAGATCATAAAGACCTAGGGCAAGGAGATAGAATGATGAGTACTCCTAAATTGAATCCATCGGATTCTTTTTATTAATATTCATAATAATTTCTTAAATATCACTTAGAGGAGAGTCATAATGAAGAGATGAATCTAGGGTATCGACCTCATTGGTTAACATTCCCACATATTCTCACAAACAAAACTCTTCTTTGCAAAGATATGATTAATTTCTCTCATAGAGTGTGATTTTTTGTGCATAACCCTGAAGAGTTATGTCCTTTGTATCTGCCTACTAGTTCATCAATGCTTTCTCAGAGAACCACAATGACAACAATAGATAGTATGGTTGTCATGAATCCACTCGCACCTAGATTTTCCTCTTCTGTCTTAATGATGTCTTATTCCAATCTGTCACAAAGTAGTTTCCCCAACTCTCTAATGTCATTGTTGTCATCTAAAAATACATATTTACATTCCTCCTTTGGTGGTGGATCTTGGGCACATCCTAACTTGCAAAATTTTCACCTCACTAATGGTATTCTTTAAGTTATTCACCTTTGAAAAAATGTTAATTATGTGGCCACTTCCACCATTTTTTTAATATCAACTCCCATAAATAATGATCCTTTGAATCATTTTCATGACTTAGGATCGAAGATTAAAATGGGCATTTATCCATATRGGTAAAAAAGCCAATTTCACCCCCTATGTGCAAAAGTGTCAGGTCCTACTTMTTCARCCATGATCTTTCCTAACAATGATAAATAATTAGAGGCCATGACCTTTTTAKATAGTCCTYAGGATAACCTCCATAATGGCTCTCCTATAGAATTTCACCCTAGGTCTATCTACTCTATTATCRTTCCCATGTACTCCATCCCCTTGGAAATATTGATCACTTTGATTCATCTCTACCGACAACACCTCTGACTTGAAGAAGATACATTGGATTAAATTTCCATACTTAATATTATTGATGTTTCCATCGAACGAGATGTTGTCAAACTATTTCATGTTGACATGAAGCATCTAATATGGATTTCTAGTTGTTGTTTTTGGTCCATGACCTTGCATTGAATTTTATGGTACCTATAGATCATTTTCTTAGCCATGTTTAGATGAGTAAAGTATATTCTTGAACTTCCATATAGAATTAGGATCATTTCCCTTTGCATTGTTGCATTTAAACCTTTTTCCACCTCAAAATTTTCCTAGGAATATCCCTATTGAACATTGGTACATTATTCCATCTTCTTCACTTTTCACACACCTAATGGTGGAGCCTTCCTATGATGGGTTACCCTAGAGTAGTACCATTTTTCCATTTGGCACCCATCCTAATAATATTTATCACCAAGAGCCCATGTAGCTTGATTTTTCATATGGAGCTTCATTCTCATATGTAATTTAGTTCTAACCATTTCCATGGGAGCTCCCAACCCTTCAATTAGTTGTTTTTGGCACATTGTTTGTTTTACTCTCTTCCATCTATTGCTTATTATTTTATTTCATTTCTACGAAAATCACATCTAAACCATCGCCATTAAATGAGAGGCATGCACTTGGTTGTTCATTGATTTTTGTGTATATGTTACCTTTCTTTCTTTTGATAGTATGTTTCCTTGCATGGTTGGAAACCCATTTTATTTCAAATTTAGTGTCCACATCTTCTCTCTATCATTATTTGATTATTTCTTCATAAAATTATAAAATCCAAAAAAATCATTTGAAAAACAAAACCTAGGGAAATAAATAAAATATTGTGAATTGGGGAATTTTCCACTTGAGCATCGTTCCATTTCTTTGTTGTTTGGAGAAGGAGTCACTTCAATACATTGATATTTTGTTTTTGCATATAATCCCAAATATGTGTGGTTATTTATCTATTGCTTTATATTTCCTCATTAACATTTAGGTATACACACATCATTGATAGAAAAACAATCACAATGATGTTGCAAAAATCCTTACTGGTTTAGTTGTTCATTGAACACTCTTCATCAATTGCTATTGGATTTTCAAGATCATTTGGAATTCAATATATTCTACTATTGTGAATGATACACCATAATTTCATAATACTTCAGTGGAAATTCTTCGCATAAACTATTTGATTTGGGCATATCTTTCCTTTATATTTTGCAAACCTCATTTGAATACAAGCAAACCATGCATGACCATAACATGTGAATGGTGATGGATGACTTAAGAATAAAGAAGATTTACATGGTAAATTTATTTTGAAAGATTTAAAATGCATGTTGTTGGTCATTTGAGATTATTAATTGTTACAAATGGTTTATTGAAAAATAGAGAAAAACCTCTTGCTCCTTCCCATATCTAGTTTTCATCGAAGTTGAAATTCTTGCATTTAATTTTCCTCTTGCATGGTTTAAGGAGTTGAGTCTAAACACCATCAGTTTCACGACCACTCCTTTGAGTAACAACAACCTAAAATCAACAACTAATTAAAAATTATCTAGCAAATTTTCTAGGGCTCTTCAAACCCATCTTAGCTTAGGTGTAGAGCTTTGAAATAGGATTGTGAGAATAACATTCCAAAGCTGCTAAACAAACATAAAGCTTTGAGTTAGGGAGTGAAATCCAGATTCTATATCACTGAATTTGGGAATCCTTTATAACACAAGGGTCAAACACGAGGTCACATTAGGGCCAACAAAGTAATCAACCCTGCTTGGTTGGTATTGGTGTCGACTGTTGATTGTCCCCCCTTTGCTTTGGTATAATAGGTGGTACCATAGAGGCCATAATATTTTAGACTTCCTACCCAAGGTGATAGCATAGGGAAGGTGGTGTTGTACCTAGCATCAACGATGGCTAGACTCACTCGGACTCCTTGGAGGGTTTCCCACTGCTTGGTTAGGTAACTTGCACCAGGGTGTTAGTTCGTTAAGCAGGTTGTCAACGTAAATTTCCCACCTTCCAAAACTCATCCCCTTCACACATTGATCATGTGATGTTGGATTCCATCACCAACTAGTGCTTCTTTGTGAGAAAGTTTGTTTGCATGCTTGACTCCTAGATTAATTAGCATGTTCTAGATAATACAAGTGTGAATGAGTAACACTATGGTAATTATTATGAGCTTATTGTGATACCAACAAGATACTAGTAATGAAGTAGAACCATTGTACTAATTAGTGTTACATCTTGATAGAACAATGCTTATGCATATCCGATTTCATATACTATTTAGAAATATTGATTAAAGAATAGAGCATTTTAACTGTAAATTTTAGAGTAAGTCGGTCTTTCGATTTATCTTTTCTTTCAAAGAGTTCTAGTATTAATGAGAAAACATTTGTGTGTTCTTAATGACTAACATTTTTGCTAACCTTATATAAATTACATAGAGAATTATTGTTTCATCATTTCTTACTAGCTTAAGAGAAAATTGTCCAAACTCTCCATTATATGAAAAACTCTCAAAAGTCTCTCTTGAGAGTCATTTATCTTTCCAAGGAAAAATTAATTTTATAGTTGTATGCTTCCTTCTAGTTGTAACTTGAGGGTGTCTTGGTATCCAAAAGTATTTCTGCAATAAGAGTAGGTTCCAAATTAAGGATTGTGTTCATTGGATTATAAATGAGTACATATGAACTTGGGTAGCACATTGCTTACCTAAAATTTTTGTTAATTATTATTAAAAATGAGTACATATGAGCTTGGGTAGAACATTGCTTACCTAAAAATACACATGCCACCTTCTGCAACCCTTGAAATCAACAACACTCGCCCTCTGCCAAGAAGAGAGAATGACAAATAACCCAAGAATACTTTGTAAGAGGAGAGAATGGCCTATTAATACCTTAAATAGGACATTGAATCCAAAGGAACCTTCTATCAATGAAATTATCCAATGTCATTTCTGAGAGGGAACCCAAAAACAAAGAGGCATGATTTCGACTAACCAAATATGGTATGTGGGAACTTTAGGTATAACACATATGGTATTATGAGAATTTGTTTCATTTGCATGGAACAATACCTTGTGTGGGAAACTATGACTGGTGGAGTGGTGTTTGGAAGAGAGTTTATTTGAGTTGGGAGGAGGATTTCTTAGTGTCCTACTATTCCATTTAATATGGAAGTGCATGAGGAAGGGGGATGGGGAGATTACAATCAATAGATCTTATTTTCCTTCTTCTTTGAACATGTTCCATGGATCTTCCCATATGTGATAGTGTGCATAGGTTCCCACGAGAGCCTCTCATCATGCCATGGTGTGAGATTATGTTCTATGTCCGTGGATGAGATGTTGGTTGAGTATTCAAGCAAGGATTATTTAATGCATGGAAGCAACATATAATGGTGTTGAAGGAATATCACTATGATGGGATGGATTACAATAGTGATCTTAGACCTTCATCATGCATGGAATTCCAATTGGGATGACATTAGTAAGAAGTGTTTTATAATTTTTTGGTTTTTTTCATATTTTTGAATTTTTTTTATACTTGGGAGCATTGTTATTGAAACTTTGATTTCTTTGTAAGCGCATGTTGAACAAATTCACCACATAAAATATCTACAATTTCAAAAACTATTATTGAGAATGTTTTACCCATTTCTAGAAGTTCTAAACTAATGTTCTCCCCATTATACTCTTAATAATTCAATGCATAGATTCATCATTGAAGGTAACCACCTTTCCTTGGCACGTGAGAAATATTGGACACAAGGTGATTATTAGAAAAACCAATTTACAACTTTGAAGGAAATGTGTCCTAGGCATGTGTGTTAGGGGTTGAGCAACCTTGTTATGAATTCATCAAACCCTCCAAGAAATAATATTAAACTTCATTAAAGGTAAAAATATGCTCAAAATACCATTGGACAAGGTCTTTGCTACCACTGTTCTTTTGTTGCTTGAGAGTTTTGAACTTGTCAATGGTATTCATATGTCATATGTCCTCTTTATTATTGCAATGCTCCTCAAACCTATCATTTTGACTTCTTCATGATATACCACATAAGGCTCTTCCTACTTCCACAATTGCACAATAGAGTACAAATAGTGTAGCCAAAGATGGAGTATTGTCTCAATTGTGTGAACGCATTACCATGTTGTTGATATGAATGTTGTAGGTAGTGCCCAATATGGATTGTAATTGTTGTGGAGTTTAACCTATAGGAAATCCTTATTGAAATCCTATAAATATGCCTAGTCCAATTTAAAATACTCTTAGATATTGAAACCTCCATATTGGCTATGTTCATGGTAAGTAGTGGAGTCTAGTATGGATTGCACTTAGTCCTTGTTATATTTACACTAAAAGGTTTTTGGATAGTTGACCATGTATTTATTCCACATGAATAATTATCTTGACAGAATTTCCCTGTTAATATTCCAACACCTCCAAAATCCTACGATTGGTTGTTTATGAAATATGCAAAAAATGAGAAATATTTTCTCATAGAAAATTCATTTGCAAACTTGAGGTTCCTCGAGAACACAATTATTTTCCCACTCTTTGGATCATACTTCATCAAATTGCATAATCAATCATAAACTATGAAAAAACCTTAGCTCATCTTTTAACTATATGTTTTGTTGGTATTTCCAATGATGTTTCTTTAGCACACAAAATTTGAAGGTTTATAAGCATATGAAAAGAGTTAGGCAGGAAGGACATTTATTTGATTATTGTTGATATGTAATTCCTCAACCATATCAAGATTTTAAATAGATCATGAGATATTTTGTAAGTAAGTGAAATCACTGCTATCATTTAGCTTAACAAGATTGGGGCTAAGGCACAAACTCTATGGTATAGATACTAGTTCATTGAAGCTTACAACACATTCCTTCAAATCGGTTAAAAAACCCATAATTGTTGGGAGGCTCTTATATTGTTATAGTGAAACATTAGGACTTATAATGATTCAAACTTTTAAATGTGCTTCAATTATCTTTATTATATTTGAAGATCCTAGTCTCAAGGCTTATATTCATCGAGATTCATCAATCATAATACTTCTTCCATAAACATTATAAAAGGTATCTCAGGGAAATAATCTTCAAATATATTTATGATGATGAAAGGTGAATGTTGAACTCTGTTCTTACATGACAACCTTCACCTTGCAACGACATGACAAATTTCTCATGTTTATGTCTACTACAGAAGTGCTGATATAAAACTCATGTAATTGTTCTTCTCTCTTCTCTTTCCATATAGCTCCATCATCTCCACATTGATTTGATTGTGTAAAATTGAGTACATTAGGTATCTAGTACTAATATTATTATCTAAGTATCCTATCAGTTTCATAAACAACCAAATATCAAAGATGTTCTAGTGTGAAACCCTCAAGCTAGAAATGTGATCCATGAGACATCCAAGAGTAGCTACAAAACATCCATAGATCTTTCTGAAGTAACCATCTCCATACCCTCCTCCTTACTATGATTTGCATGGATTTCCTATGGTTCTTTATGAAATAAGTAGTATAAGTTATTATTTAAGTTTGTCCAACTACCAAACCTATTGATAAACCCACTATTTTTGCAATTGCATCAAACACTTTCTTTACTTGTATTGCAAGATGATGAGTAGGAAGAAAAACTAGAGCATGCAGATTCCAAAAAGTTCACCTTGAATCATATGATCTTATGCTATATGTATACGTTGAAGTTGGCACCAAGATTCCAAGGGTGTAATATTGAGTGCCAACAACATCACAAATCTCCTACTCAATGACATACTTCCCCTGTTCACTTGATGGGATGGAAAGGGTTGTTGTGGTCTATTCGTTGAGTACAATTTGTTTAAAATATATTGAGCATAGGAATAGGACAAATCTTCTCTGCTTAAAGCCTCAACATCAACCAGATTCTCATTTGTTCATTCCTTAGCACTTTTCTCTGTCATCGTTTATGCATCCTCCTTTTCAAATGTTTTCTATCCCATGCTTCTTTTCTCTGAAGCCCTAATAATCCTATGTTTGTTGTGTCATGTCTTTAGTTGATTGCCATTCTACTGAGTTGTTCAAGTATTACATAGATTTATCTCTAAGAGATTTAGGAGTTCAAGTATTACCCTGATTCATTTATGCTTATGATGCAATCATACATCTTTAATATTATTTCTTACGGGGAGACTATATTTGATTTTCTAAGGTATGAATATAACTATCATAATGTTACAACAAATTCCTTTGGAGGAAATGATTGCAAAAAAAAGTGAAGAGATTTATTTTTCCTAACACCCATGTAGCATATGGAAAACTTGAGATAGTGCCAATATTTGAAGATATTCCCTATTTGTTTATTATTTTCTATGAGGAGATAAGAAAGTATCAAAGGAATCAACTAAGGACCACACAATAAGCTCAAATCAATGGGTGACTATTTTTAGGTACTTTAATGTTATAGGATTTCATCTTGAAGGTAGCCTTGATGAGTACCCAAGGAGTATAGATTGAAACTTATAAATATTAACATGTTTGGATTGTGCACAATCTTACAAGAGTTTGATTGTTCCTCGGAGGGTATCATAAATTTAATCTAGGGGTAAAAACAATTAGGGCAAGCTAGGTTATGATCATTTAAAAAGGGAATCTTGGAACATAATGATTGAGGTTGAATTCCTTGCCAATGTATTTGATGTCGAGCTAAATCAAGTTCATGATACTATAGAAGAATTATTGAAACTTGTGAATGAATCTTATAAATGTTTCAAGAAAAAACCACTCAGGGAAGTAATATTGTTGAATGGTAATTTTTTCCCTAATTTGTGTGCCATTGTGAAAAGAGATGTGTTGTTGCTCCTTATTTTCAACATCCTTTGTTGGGCTATTTTCCAATGGTTACTTATTATTGTGGCATTCATACTTGTGTGCTAAGGACAACCTTCAACAAAACAATGATTTTGTCCTTTTTCTAGCTCTGCAATAGGTTAGTTAATGTCCAAGTTGGGGGTTTCCTTTCATGCCAAGTTTGGCCTTGCTTATGTGCTAATTACAGCATGTGATGCATGCTTGTATATTTCTATTCTTATTAAAATAAATGTGTTAGTTTCAGTTTCTTATGCTTAGCATGCATGTGCATGACAGAGGGTTCCTCATTCAACAATTGCACATTGACTAATATTGGTTGATCAATGAGGGTGCATTCACTAGGAGTTACACTAATATTTCATCTTTGAATCATGGAGGGAACATTACATTAGAGAGGGGTTATATCCTATTATTGGAATACAGTACGACACCCTTTGAAGGATGGATTTACACTCCTAAGTTTGGCATATGAGCATGGTGCATTAGAAGAGCAGTTACACTACTATATGTGGACTAGATTTGGCAGCAAACTTGCTGCAGATTTCTGACAGAATTATGAAAAAAATGAGGTTACACCACTAGTAGGTTATTCTTGGCATGCAACATCCCCATTACTATCAGAAATAAATTACCCACTTAAGGATTTACACACTATTATGGGTAGCGACATGAGGGCTCATTATTAGAGTAGCTATAGAAATTTCCAAAATTCAAGCTTTAATTCAACTTCAGAAATTTTACCTCTTTCCTAGAGTTTCCCAGATATAGTCCCTAAGAATTTATATCCTTAGGGCTGATATGAAATTGAAAAAAAAATAGAAACAATAGATGATATTTTACTTCTTAACAACGCAATTCCACTAGACAATTCAAGAGAAAAGATATCAAGCTTATGCCACAAGTTTCAACATTCTAGGGCAATCTTATCATGCATAAACTAGATTTGAAAGTCACTTTATGAAAATAATAATTATAGAAGTAAATTATGTCCTATTGTCTTCAATATCAATGTTAAACCCTTAATAATTTCAACCTCAACTTATGTCAAATCACCAAAACATATAAGTGTTGGAAATTGTTGATATTATGGTAGCTGTAGGAAGTATTAACATGCCCCTATAATGCCTAGATAGTATACCAATAGTAATAGAGAATAATACAAGTGTGAAAGAGTAACACTATGATAATCATTATGAGCTTACTATGATACCAACATGATACTAGTAATGAAGTAGAACCATTATACTAATTAATGTTACAATTTGACTAGTTGATTGTTTCTATCATTGATGGTGTTATAGGATGTACAAAAAAACATGTATTTTTCATATATATCTTCATTGAGTGAGGTAAGTTAAGGTAGAATAGAGGAAAATGAGACATCTAGTAGGTTTAATAGGTTGAGATCAACTAGAGGCGAGAAGATCAAAAGAAAATTCCATAAATGCATGGAATTTTTTCTTATGAAAGGAGGATCATGTTCTTATGATCACGAGAGAATAGACAACATAGAGGTGCCCTTGAGGTACAAAAATATAGTAAAATAATGGGCACCCAAGGATCTTCTTGAAATAAACACTGATTTTTGTGTAAACGAAAGGATATACCAGATTTCTCCATTATCATTAAATGGTTTGGGGATATTTTCCATGGATGGCATAAAGGTATGTTACGGTGGATTAACTGAATTGATGGAGTATGTCGGACCCTGTTATATATACAAATATTGGATATGATTAGTCCAATATAAAAAAAGTATGCAAAGATATGGCTTAGCTGCAAATTATATATAACTAAAATACAATGATAAAAATAAAGGAGAAACTATCTATATTGATGGAAGGCCAAAAGTAGCGGGGAATATTGCATGGTTTATAAACAGTACATGACCTGCAACCACAAATAAACAATCCAACTGTGTATTTGAGGGGTGTGAAGGAAACAGTGTATTCTTATGTGCATAAAATCAATAGTTGTAGGGGAAGAGTTATTGGTTCATTACAATTTGAATCGAATATATACAAATGTTTCTATTATGGGGGCAGTAGCAATGACTCTTATATTTTGTGATTTTCATTATGTTCTTTACGGTGTTAATCCATTTAGAGAGATTCGGTCTGTTTACTCATTGTGGCCTATTTTTGTTATCAACAATAACATTCCTCCTTGGATGTCAATAAAGAGGGAGGATTTCTCATAATTTGAATTTATTTCTCATGATAATGATCACGATTCTAATTTTACTGTAATGTGGGAGGATGATCATGGTAAATCAAAAGTAGCCTCAAAACAGGTAAACAAACAACAACTTTTGAATTTCATTTAATGTGCATTTTATTTCTATGGAAATCGGTTATTTTATTTGTTTACATAACTGAATTATCATTTATTTTGTTGAATATGTAGTCGGTGGTCTATGATGTTGATGATGATTCACTCGACGAAAGGGGTTTGTATGAATCCTTCGAACCTATGGTTTTAATTAAAAAAAAGATCAATAAAGAAAACATGGAACTATCTCACTTGTGATAGCAAGCTCTCAACCCTCACGGTTCAACTCGCTCTCACCAAGACCTTCTTCTTCCTGCCCCGAAGAGTTGTAATACCCTTCAAATCCTGTATCGGGACTTCTTGTCACCCACAGGACACTCCTTTGATCTCTCGCCAGTCACCTCGGGAAATCGATCTTCGCGGTATCGCGATCCCTGTGTTCATGTTTTCGTGCAATTCAAAACTCCGAACCCCGAGCTCCGATGGTCAGCGGTCAATGCCTCCGTCCAATCGGGGATTTCCCCTATCGGGAAATCGCTATCCGCGATGTCAACGTCGTGTATTTCCAAACCCCGAGTACCGAGGTGCCGATCTCCCGACTCACTTCCACCTGGACTCCACTCGCTTTCAGGCCCCACGCTGCCACGTCACCTCGGGATTTCGTGGATCACGAATCCACGATGCAAGTTTCCCTGTTGTCGGAAACTCTGAATGTCGAACCCTGATTCTCCGACTCCTCAGGATCTTTTGCCACATGTACCTGCTTTGATCGACGGCTCCTGTTGATTTGGGAAATAGAGACTCGCGACTTCAATGAGTCTACGCCTCACCTCGTCATCCACCGAATGTCGAACCCCGATGGGCTTCGACCCTTCCTGCACTTATGGGTTAACTCCCGCACAGCTCCTCCCACATCCAACAGTCAGCGGGATTTCGCGATCCGCCCTGCGAATCATGTCCGTCAATTTTCCACCTTGAGGCTTTCTTCAACTCCGAAGCTTCGACCTGCGTGGACTTCCTCTTGGATCTGTCCCACGGTCCCACGATGGAACTATCCCTCATGAGCTTCCTCACTCGGATTCCTTCCAAAGAAGGTCTTTGATCTCCACCCTATTTGCAGTTACGACCTCGCCTGCCTAGGTTCCCTGCTTGAACCCATAAAGGATTCGGTTGACCTCTGCACTCTCCTTGCAAAGTCCTTGCACGCAAAGCGCTATCTATCCTGAGCTTCTATCCTGTAGCTTCAACCTCTACAGAAAACTCGGTTCTTCTTCTCTTTCTCCCACAGATAGAGAATACAATACCTCCTGGTCGTCTTCCAACTCAAGCAACCTATTGCTGAGTGCTCTGGGTATTCAGTAACCCAATGAAAGTTCCCTTAATGGACCTTCCTTCAGATGACAGAACTCAAAGAGTTCCTTCTTCCCGGGCTATCTGCTCACCCTCTCAATGCCCTCCTGGCGGAGTATCTCTACCATAGAATAACCAACAGTTACGCTTTCTCCTTGCACTTTCACACTTCGCTCGACGTTCTCCAGACGAAGCTCCTCAGAATCCTCAACAGAATTCTGGTTCTTCCGAACTCACAACAAAGTTCTTTCCTCTGTCAACCTCTGTACACACGCTCGATACCCTCTTGGTAGATCTCCTACAGAAATCCTAGTAGAGGTTCTGTCCACAACAGTGTCTCAGCTACACTGCCCTGACTATTGAGGTGTTCAGTAACCCCAAAATTCTTCCTTCTATATGAGGTGATGACTTCAGTCCTGTGCCCTTAGCATGTCTCTGTCTGACTCCTTAGAGTTCAGAAATGCATCCTCTGTGCACCGGTATTCAGAATCTCAACACTCTGTCATGCCCTCATGGAATGAAACCTCAAATACCTCTCGAAACTGAAATCAAAAACACTCCCTACAATGGCATAATCACAACACACAAATGCAGCATATAATGAACACACACACACATGCATATAATGACAGAAAATGCAGGAAAACTGCTCTGTATTAATAATGGCAAATGCCTGTATATTTTACAAGGTGTTCCTCGAGCTCTCTCTCAGCTCTCTATTCTACTTTACATGCCTCTCTGTCTCTCTCAAAATGAGATCTGAATATCACTTTTACCTGAGGTGCTCATCGAGCACTTCCCTCCAGGATTTACCTACTCTATTTATTACAATCAATGGTTGTCTAGTCCAGGATCTGGAACTAGATCTCAGCCGATCTATAATAAATGCCTATATTATCTACAGCCTACGCAAAGGCATGGCCCTTCTGGATCACCAACCAAAGACATTAAATGACATTCATTACAAATTTAAACGAGGTTGCAACTCTATTTGAATGCATGCGCGCCCACGTGGCTGGCTGGTTGGATCGCTGCATGGAGCTCCTGCTCATGAGCTTCCTCTATAGTTGTTGGAATCCACCTGGGTCCCAAACAAGTCGTTGGAGCTCTCCATGTGCTCCATTCTGTTGTTGTTGCTGCCTCGACTGCGCTGCTGCTTTCCTTCTGCCCAGTTGCTCTTCGTTGGTAGTCTGCGCTGATCTCAACATCAGCCCCCTGATGTCCTCAATTTCTCAGTCTAGCTGCTCCAGTGGTTGGCTCTCCTTTTGTAGTCTCCTCAGCTGCAAAAGATTTTGGCCATGGGATAGATCATCATGATCTCCCATGCCATCCCTTTCATCTTCATCTTTATCTATGGCCTCAAGCTGCCACTCTGCTGCAGACTTCAGCTCTGCAGTCTTTCTTTGACTGACTTGCTGCTTAGTCATTCTCTTCTCTTCTGACAGCTCTCTTTTTGTTAGTTCCCTTGCTGGTTCTGGATTGTTCATCCAATCCTCCAGCAGCTCTAGCTCCATCTCCCATGGAGAAATACATCTTCTTGTCTGCTCCTCGACTTCTTCCGCTGCTAGCCTCAGTGCTACAGCTTCTTTCTCTTCTTCTGCAACTTACCATGTTGCAGTCCTTTCAGCTCTATGGCTGTAAACGTTGAGCCATTCCTCGGAACGCCCACTCTCTCCTTCTGCTTCTGCAGCCTCCCCTGTTGCATTGTTTTCAGCTTCAGTGCTGAAAATGCTAATCCATTCCTCAGAATGTTCACCTTCCTCTTTTTCTCCTGCTTGAGCTTTCGCTGTCAGCTTCAGTGCTACAGCTTGCTGGCTGAAATTATTGAGTTTTTCCTCAAAACACTCATTCTTCTTTTCATTCACTTGGGCAGCCCCAAACGTCTGCTCCAAATTCCCCTTTATAGTCATCTCCAACTGTGACTTCTCTGCTGTTGCATCGTCTGCAACACAATTTTTTGCCTCCTCCTAGGCAAATGGTAGGAACAACTCGATTCCCCCAATCATCAGAATATCATTTTGGTTCTCCTCCTCTGTCAGCTTCATCTGCTGATCTTCTTGCGAACCTATATGCTCTGTCAACTTCATCTGCTGATCTTCTTGCGAGCCTATATGCTCTGTCAGCTCTCTTGGCTGAATCTGACTTCTCAAATCATCCCTGCCCATCTGGCCATATGGGATGCTTCCACTACTGCTTTCTTTGCAGACTATGAGATCAACCAATCCCATATTCATCAGCAACCCTTGTTGGATTGAACTCCTCCCTGAGTCCATGAGACTCTCAGACAGTCTCAATTTCTCATCTTTGCCCACTTGGCAATTTGACACGCTTTCGATGCTTTCTCGGCAGTCTTCAATGCTTTCACTACCCTCCTGGCAGTTTGATATGCTTCTGTTTCCCTCCTGGCAGTCTTCGAGACCTCGCAGTGATCTCTGATCATTGCCCAGTTGGAAATGCAAAATTCCTTCACCGTCCTCCTGACAGCCCTTGATATCCTCAGCTGATCTCAACCTATTTACCTCTTGGCAATTTGGAATTTCTTCTTTTCTGCCCAACAGACAATATTTGAGATCATCAGTTGATCCCAATTCATCTCCTGTTCCCTTGCCCACCTGGAAATATGGAAACTCTCCTCTACTCTCTGGGCAGTCTATGAGACCCTCAAATGATCTCATCTCATCTTCCTCATCACTCCAATCATTGAGACTTCTTTCGGTCTCTTTCCAACAGTAACAGATCATCTTGTCTTCGGTGGCCCTGAGGTCCTCAGCATACCTCAGCCATCTTTTCAACAGCCTCCGCTGTCTTTTGACCATCAGTTCCTTGACTGGCCATTTAACCTTTGGTGTCTTCATGGGACATTTATTAACCCATCTTGTCTTTTTATCCTGCCACATCTTCATCTCGAGCTCCTCCATCTCTCGCTTTATGTTAGCGAGCTCTTTATCCATCTCTGTTGCGTTCATCAACTTCGAGCTCTTCCTTTCAGCATGCTTATGGCCCTCAGTAGCCATGTTGTTGTTTCCATCTGTCTCCCTGACAGATATGCTACTGTCACTCCTAAATTCCTGAGTGCCCAGCTTCATTTTCTCACAATCCTCTAATGACTGTATCCATGACTGCTGCCCACTTGCACACTGTCGTCACAGAGTCTTCAGTAACTTTGTCTTCCTCCTGCTTCCTTCTCACTTCACCTGAAATGTACAGATGAAGTTCTCACTCTGATACCACTTGATAGCAAGCTCGCAACCCTCACGGTTCAACTCGCTCTCACCAGGACCTTATTCTTCCTGCCCCGAAGAGTTGTAATACCCTTCAAATTCGGTATCGGGACTTCTTGTCACCCACAGGACACTCCTTTGATCTCCCAGCAGTCACCTTGGGAAATCGGGCTTCGCAGTATCGCGATCCCTGTGTGCACATTTTCGTGCAATTCAAAACTTCGAACCCCGAGCTTCGATGGTCAGCAGTCAATGCCTCCATCCAATCGAGGATTTCCCCTATCGGGAAATCGCTATCCGCGATGTCAATGTCCTGGATTTCCAAACCCCGAGTACCGAGGTGTCAATCTCCCGACTCACTACCACCTAGACTCCACTCGCTTCTGGGCCCCACGCTGCCACATCACCTTGGGATTTCGTGGATCACAAATCCACAATGCAAGTTTCCCTGTTGTCGGAAACTCCGAACGCCGAACCCCGATTCTCTGACTCCTCAGGATATTTTGCCACGTGTACCTACTCTGATCGACGGCTCCCGTTGATTCGGGAAATCGCGACTCGTGACTTCAATGAGTCTACGCCTCACCTCGTCATCCGCCGAATGCTGAACCTCGATGGGCTTCAACCCTTCCTGCGCTTATGGGTTAACTCCCACGTAGCTCCTCCCACATCCAACGGTCAGCAGGATTTCGCGATCCGCCCTGCGAATCATGTCCGTCAATTTTCCACCTTGAGGATTTCTTCAACTCCGAAGCTTCAACCTGTGCAGACTTCCTCTTAGATCTGTCCCACGGTCCCACGATGGAACTATCCCTCCTGATCTTCCTCACTTGGATTCCTTCCAAAGAAGGTCTTTGATCTCCACCTTGTTTGCAGTTATGACCTTGCCTGCCTAGGTTCCCTGCTTGAACCCATAAAGGATTCGGTTGACCTCTGCACTCTCCTTGCAAAGTCCTTGCACGCAAAGTGCTATCTATCCTGAGCTTCTATCCTGTAGCTTCGACCTCTATAGAAAACTCGGTTCTTCTTCTCTTTCTCCCGCAGATAGAGAATACAATACCTCCTGGCCATCTTCCAACTCAAGCAACCTATTGCTTAGTGCTCTGGGTATTCAGTAACCCAATGAAAGTTCCCTCAATGGACCTTCCTTCAGATGACAGAACTCAAAGAGTTCCTTCCTCCTGGTCTATCTGTGCACCCTCTCAATGCCCTCCTGGCGGAGTATCTCTACCACAGAATAACAAATAGTTACGCTTTCTCCTTGCACTTTCACGCTTCGCTCGATGTTCTCCAGATGGAGCTCCTCATAATCCTCAAAAGAATTCTGGTTCTTCCGAACTCACAACAGAGTTCTTTCCTCTGTCAATCTCTGTACGCACGCTCGATACCCTCTTGGTAGAGCTCCTACAGAACTCCCAGTAGAGGTTCTGTCCACAACAGTGTCTCAGCTACACTGCCCTGACTATTGAGGTGTTCAGTAACCCCAAAATTCTTCCTTCTATATGAGGTGATGACTTCAGTCTTGTGCCCTTAGCACGTCTCTGTCTGACTCCTCAGAGTTCAAAAATGCATCCTCTGTGCATCGGTATTCAAAGTCTCAACACTCTGTCACGCCCTCATGGCATGAAACCTCAAAGACCTCTCGAACCTGAAATCAAACACACTCCCTACAATGGCATAATCACAACACACAAATGCAGCATATAATGAACACACACACACATGCATATAATGACAGAAAATGCAGGAAAACTGCTTTGTATTAATAATGGAAAATGCTAGTATATTTTACAAGCTGTTCCTTGAGCTCTTTCTCGGCTCTCTATTCTGCTCTACATGCCTCTTTGTCTCTCTCAAAATGAGATCTAAATATCTCTTTTACCTGAGGTGCTCATCGAGCACTTCCCTCCAGGATTTACCTACTCTATTTATTACAATCAATGGCTGTCTAGTCTAGGATCTGGAACTAGATCTCAGCTGATCTATAATAAATGCCTATATTATCTACAGCCTGTGCAAAGGCATGGCCCTTCTGGCTCACCATCCGAAGACATTAAATTACATTCATTACAAATTTAAACGAGGTTGCACCTCTATTTGAATGCATGCATGCCCACGTGGCTGGCTAGCTGGTTGGATGCATGGAGAGATGCTCCTGCATCAACTTGTTAGATATTCTAGATAAAACTCTTGAGGTCGAAGAAAGGATCAAAGAATTTATAACAAGGCTTAACACATATAAGGTAATAACCATAATTTCAAGTGGTTTTATTTTTATGTCATAAGATCAATTATGAATGCTTGATTTTTAACTTTTACATTATCTAAACGAAAAAATGTTTTCTTTCTTATATAGATATTTTTGGATCCTGTTAACTCTGACATGCATGGTGTCAGTAGTATTGGCATTGCACAAATTCCACAGGGTCCCGACGCAGGCTATCGTAACCCTTCCAGGATACGACTATTCATATATCCATCTTCCACACCATTAGGTGGGATCCACGATGAGAACCACGAGGAAGAGGCCACACAGGTAGGCTCTAGAGGTGGTGGCAGAGATGAGGTTGATGATTTGGCCAACTATATGGTTGTTTTTCCTAAATAAATATGTTTGGCCATCATGAGGACCCTTAAGGGAACATTTATGGTCAATGAGGAAGGGCTTGCATTAAAGAAAGTTAAATTCCTAGGTAATTTTTAAAATTTTAATTGTTTCATGTTCTCTATGTAGAGAAATATAAATCATCTAAATTCTTATTTTTAGATTAATAATCATATAATCTTATTGTGTGTATGGAAAAACAATTTTTATAGTTCCTTGGAGAACAAGGCGTTGCTGATTTTTGGGCCCACCATACGAGAGAGGTGGAATTCCTAGAATTCCAACCTCAAAAAAGAATTGATGGATTATCTTGAAATCCTTTTTGGTGTAGACACATTTAATAAGACCTTGGCCACCGCCATAGATGGCCAATATTGAAAATATATGCAAGAAACATATAGGAAGCACTTGAAAAAAAATGATAGGTACGAGTGTCCTCTAATGATTCCAGAAAGTGAGTGGAAGGCCCTCATTGAGGACACAAAAGAGAAGAAATTGACAGACGAAGGAAAAACACCCTCTAGACCCATAAGTTAAATTACAATTTCAATTCAATACCTTCAATTTCTTTTAGATCTAAATAAAAGTGTGGTATATATTAACATACTTGAAACTTTTGATGATAGGTTGACTAACACTTCAAAGGAAACAAAAGAAAGGATTTCCAAATGTGGCCAACACAGGCTAGGCCATGGCGGCTACTTGAAGCTATAGTCACGAATTGTAGGTACCCAAATATCTTATTTGTATCACCTTCAAAATTTTAGGTAATTGCAACCAATAACATTAAAAACACATACTCTTATGGAATGCAGAGTGATGAGTTCGGTACTAAAACCACGGAGGAAGACCTCCAACTTGGTTACAAGTATGACTATAAAGTTGTAGTTGAACATCGAAAAAGCTTGGGGAAAATACCAAGAACCACTTTGTAGGATAAGGTAAATAAAATTCAATCCACATTAACCTTTATTATTAATATAATACAATCATGTTTGATATCATCGATAAATTTAATGTTTTACAACTTTGTTTTAATCAGGGGAACATCATTGTCAACCAACCCACTAGTATTGGAGAGCAGTGAATTGATAGTGGTTTGAAACCAGAAGATGGTTCTACCATGCAATCCCATTTCACTAGGGTGCATCCCCACGATGGTTCTACAACTGAGGTACATGATGGTAATATGGTTGTATTTTAATCATATACTTAATAATTTCATAGTTATACATTTTGTACTTCTATTTTTTTTACTTATACATTTATTATTTTCCTTATAAAGTTTGTGGTCTCAATGGAAGAGAATGTTGTAAATGAGGGTCGTATAGTTGAAGAGGAGCACGAGGAGGAAACTATTGCAATGGTGCCAACCAGTGCATTAGGTAAATAATGACATTGCAGGTGTTTTTTAAATATCATTGACCTAGTTCAATGATATTTAAAAATTAGCCATCTAAATTTTATATTTGTTTCTTTTGTAGGTGATGCCTCATCACAACGGCCTCCATTACCTCATGAGTACCCTATGACTAGGTATGCTCCGTGTGAGAGGATGCAATCACAATTAGATTTTGAAGAGCACCCAGAGAACGAAGACATGGATATTGATGAAATGATTAGGAATTTTAGAGCTAATAAGAAGAGTCCATCTAAAATTAAACGATGATGTACAATATTTTAATAACTATTTATAAAATCTATTTTCTATCAAACAATTTTTTGTACTTTTTGGGTCACCAAAATTCCATTCTTTTACCAACCTTTTACTTCACTTTTCACAATATTCCGCTTTCCCGCAACCTTACATTAAGACCATTTTCATGATTACATATGAGTTTAGACCTATTATTTTCCAAAACATTCATTTTAGTATTTTGAGTGAGTTTATGATTAAATATTGGAAAAATAACATGTTTTCACTTATATATCAAAGTGAAATGAGTTCTATGATGTTTACGAGTGCATTTTAATACTCCAACCAAGTCATATGATGGAATAGAATAAATCATCTTTTCACATCAATTTCCATTCTCTAGTTTTAGATGTAAAGTGCTTTAGTGTAGTGTATGATGTTATGGAATAGTCTTTACTTTTCTCTTAGGAGAATTGAGCTCACTCCAAATGGATCAAGGAAACATTTTATTTCATTGTAAACAATTATAAATATTGGTATGTATATATGTTTATTTTTGCTATAAATATTTCAATAGATTTATAAGTTGGGTATTGGCGAATTGAGAGTGATGTGAGATGGGGCGGGGGTGGTAGGGGCCATAAGATCTTTCGCCTTCACGTGGTTGGCCATGTTTAGTAGAGAATAATTTGTTGGAGTTGTTTAATATTGTAGAAAACCTCCCTCAATCCGACGGAGAAACAACAAAGTCAATGTTGGCTTTGTTGCTACTACTTCAAATCGAGGGAGGAAATTTGATTAAATATTAGACGCACGACTCCAATAAATTATTCTCAAAACTAAGAGGAGCTCATTCAGGTATGTTCTGAAACTCTCATAAAAATGCATCTTAGAGTAAATAATGCACTACAAATATGACTTGTATTTATTTTGTAGATATTTATGGATGTTGAATGATTTTGGCAGGTACTTTAATATCTTTCTTCGTCAAGTGAGGGAATCTCAAGAAAAACAAAGGGTCATACAACTGAAGAGAAAAATGCGGGGGAAACCATTCCAACTATGTCGACCACTTCATCAGATCATGTGTGATTTCTCCTTTCATCATAGTTTATATAGCCATCAATTCTGGTTATGTTTAATGTTTATGAATTGTTACGTGATTATTTATTAATGCAGGATTTTCTATGTGATAATTTATTGAGATATATCATCTGTTTAGTACTTGTCATGTTCTCACCTTGCATCCAGTAATGGTAGATACGAGTCCATTTATATTGAGTGAAATAAACCTTATCTTCCTATAGGGATTGATGAAGCGTTAGTTCATTCATCTACTGCTAGGGGTCCTCCTAGAATAAGACCAAATGAACTAAGAAAAATTCCCATAAATAGTGTTGTTGTACTATGCCTCCTTTTTTCTAGGCATTGTTCCAGATCATGGAGAATGTATTGTTACCATCCATCCTATTAATATCATCTTCTTCTATGTTTGTTTCATATTTGTCTTACCATATATGTTCCCATTGTTCATTTTTACCTTCGATTAACCTCATGGATACAACAACTTATTAGTGATCTATTTTGAGCCATAAATAAAGGACTTTCATTTGACGAACTTCTACAAGTTTTCTAAAATTGCTTTCTAGATCACTTTAGGCTTATTTTTTGGGCCTAGTTAAGTGCAAACAACTTGTTTGTGTTTTTTTACTTGCTTCCCCCAATTTCCAACAATAATAAATAATTGGGTTTTAGGTTTCATGACACCCTTCTTCCATTATAGGTGTCATGAGTTTGAAGGCTAACAACTAAGAGTTTGTGGGGAATAGGAATTGAAGAGGATGAGAGCCATCCAATGAATGAGAGATTGATAAATCTATCATGCACTTATTTTACATCTCAAATATTGAACATGCACTCCAATCTTGTGTGGGATTGATACATACATTTGAAGGGAACCGTGTTTTCTAATAAACATGGGAAACTATGGAATGTGCTTGTTTTGATCGATGTTTTGTTAGCATTTGGAACCTGATGGATACTGAATTCTAAAATCATGTTGTTCACTTGGTTGGATGATTATCCCAAATTAATGATCTCTTAAGTTTTTTGATGTCCTTTTTCTTGATTATCTTCGATGATTTCAAAACTATTTACTCAAGAGGATTTTACTGAGTGGCTTATGCATTGGTCATTTGTTGTGGGGATTGAGTTTTCTTGGCTATGGAGGACCCTCAAGTGGTTCACATTAGTGGAATTTTAATGATGTTCATGAAGTGATAAGAGTCTTACACTTAAGAATATAAACCATGGAAATCAAAGAACGCATAATCCTACATTGCAACCAAATACTTGTGCCCAACTATGTTATTATCCCTACTATTAAGTTCTTCATAACTAGTTGTTGGCGTACCTATAATTAAATTGGATTGATTATCACATGCATGAAAATAAATTTCAATTCATAGATACCATCTTTACACTTATTATCAAGTTTCTTTGGTTACCACATATGAGAAACTATGAGTCAATGCTTGATGCCAATTGATGTGCTCGCGTGTTTTTAATTGTGAAGTTGTTCACATGCAATAGAATATAAAGGAGTTTCATGAGCATGAGAAGAGTTCAAAATAAGGGAATTTCAGTTGTGTCTAGAGATTCCTTTCGATTTGTTTGGAGATCAGTTACACTATTCTAAAAAATGCAACATTGTTTCATAAGGAAAAACACACATTTATGTAAAAGGTCTTATCCATGCTAAAAGTGTCGTATCCACTAATGAAAATGTCAAGGGAAGGGAATCATTGATTTTTTATCACCTTAAAAAGAATTAATTCTTCCATTGTGATTCATTATGTGTTCAAATGCTTTTAGAATTCGCTAACCCTTATAATGCTTTTTCTGTAAAATCCTACTTTTTAATTAATTTCTTGTCATATCATTAATAAATTCAGAATCCTTGGTTCAAGAACCAAGTAGACCCTGGAGGTAGTCATTTCATATGTAATATATCATTCTAAATTCATTCTTAACTTCCATTTGCGCCCAAGATGCACAAATATTCACACAAACCCATGATGGGTTCTCGGGGTCAAAACATGTCATTTAATTAAAATTTTGTCATGTTTTAAAATTATTTAACATTTATAAATGGGAAACTAGATAGACCATGTATCTAGTCAATTTCTATGAAATTGAGTAAGAAAAATGTGTGGATACACTTAGATTTCACCTAGCTATCACTTAGTGCCCCAATGAGACCCCACAACAAAGTGAAACGATTCCTAGAACTTACACACATTGGGAAAAAGTATTTGGTAGAAAAGAAAGGTAACCAATAGCTAGCATCCATTCTCAATCCTTCCCTAGACTCAACATGGAGGTAGAAAAGATACCGGAATAGAAACACACTACTAGAGGATGTGCAAAACTAGTTGGGAGAGAGAAGCTAGTGAAAATTACTAGAGGAAGGAACACTCTCTAGAGAGAAGGCATGCATTTTGTTGATGTAGACCCCACCAAACCTTGTTGAAGGCCAAAAACAAGTAATTTTC
>JZKD02S1879302.1:581153-596012 GCA_000966675.3 Picea glauca
GAATCACCATCATTCCCCAAGGAAATCAACTAGGAGAGCACACAGTATTTCAAGTCCATCCCCTATCAGGAAGCATAAGAGGAGGCCTAGAATAGATGAGTTACAAGGAGATATGAATAAGATCAAGCCTTCGATATTTGATGGTGAACAAAATAAGGATGAGGATATAGAGACCTAGTTGTTGGGCATGAAAAAGAACTTCCAGTTACATAACTAGTACTCAAAAGAAGAAGGAATAATTTTCATCTATCAGCTCAAAGGAAAAGAATCAATGTGATGGGACCAATTTGTACAGGTGAAACACATTTATGAGAAGAAGGTTACTTGGAGGGAATTCAAGAGGTATTTTCAAAAGAAATACTTGAACAAATGATACTATGATAAGAAAATGAAGGAGCTCTTTGAACTCAAGCTTGGGAGTATGACCAGACATGAGTATGAGAGAATGTTTTTAGAGTTGATAAAATATGTTTCTTTCATCAAGGATGAACAAGTTAAGATTCAGAGGTACCTGAGTGGGTTTCCATCTTTTATCAGTGATAAGATACATTATGATGATCCCAAGACACTAGAGGAAACTATAATAAGGGGTAGATGCCTTTATGATCAGCATAAAGGAAGACCAACTTTCCAAATGGAGTGGGAAGACAAAAAAAAAAAATATGGACCAGAGGAAGAAAGGGATCAAGCCACCATTCTTGAGAAATAATTATCAGGGAAAGCCAGCCTCTAAAAAACCAAGAATGATAGAGGAAATATGGAAAATACCAAGGAAACCACCTATTGAATGTTGGGGTTGTGGAGGAGATATTGTCCTCACAAAGGTGAAAAAGTGAATACTTCTTACAATGTATAGAAAGATGAAATAGTAGAGGACATGGGAAGAAATGTACCAAGGATCTATGCAGATCTTGATGAAAAACAAGCTTAGTTTTAGTCACATATGATTGAAGTGGAGGGTAAGATCAACAACCAACCCGTTTCTATTTTAATTGATTTAGGAGCTAGTCATAGTTATCTAGATCCTAAGATGGTGGAAAGATTTCAATTGCTAAGAAGCAAGCTTGGAAAACCTTGGTTAGTGCAACTAGCCACAAGAGATAAAAGGAAAATTAACGAGACGATTAAGGCATGTCCAATAGACATTAATGCATTAAGAACAAGAGTATATTGGAATATCATACCTTTGGGCTCATATGATTGCCTCATTGGTATGGATTGGTTGGATAAGCATAATGCTATCCTAGATTGTTATAATAAGGACTTTACTTGTTTGGATGAAGAAGGAAACTTGAGGGTAGTTCAAGGAATTCCTAGAGAAATAACCATTAGATAAGTTTCATCCTTACAATTGAATAAAGGTTTCAAAAAAGGGTGTCAAATAATCATAACACATATGGAAGAGACACATAAATATAAGGTGCCAAGTATTGAAGATTATGCAGTCCTAAAGAATTTTGAAGATGTATTTAAAGAAATATTGGGATTTCCACCCAAGTGAGATATTGATTTCTCCATTAATATGATGCCTGGAGCAGCCCCAGTATCCAAGACTCCTTATAGGATGAGAACTCCAGAACTAAAGGAATTGCAAATGCAGCTTGAATATATTTTGAAGAAGGGGTATATATGCCCAAGTGTGTCACCTTGGGGTGCCCTAATGTTGTTTGTGAAAAATAAGGATGGTACCTTGAGGCTTTGCATTGACTTCCGACAATTGAACAAGGTAACTATGAATAACAAGTATCCTTTTCCAAGGATAGCCGACCTATTTGATCAACTAAAATATGATAAGATATTCTCCAAGATTGATCTTAGGTCAAGCTATCATCAGGTAAGAATTAAATAATAAGACATCAACAAGACTTCCTTCAGAACAAGGTATGGTCGTTATAAGTTCATAGTGGTGCCATTTGGGTTATCAAATGCACCCTCTATCTTCATGTGTTTAATGAATGGTATTTTTAGGGACTACTTAGATAAGTTTGTCATTTTTTTCCTAGATGAAATTCTTATATATTCTAAGTCTAAGGAATAGGATGAGAAACACTTGAGGATGGTATTACAGTTATTGAGGGAGAATCAATTGTATGCAAAATGGAGCAAGTGCTCATTCTACCAAAATAAAATTCATTATTTGGGCCATATCATTTCAGAGGAAGGAATAACAGTGGACCCAGAAATGATAAAGGCTAGTGTGGGGTAGCCAACACCAAGGAATGTCTTTGAGGTGAGATCATTCATGGGACTTGTGGGTTAATATAGAAGATTCATTGAAGGATTCTGAAAAATTGCACACCTAATCACTTATTTTCAAAAGAAGGGTGTGAAGTTTGAGTGGACATAGGATTATGAAAAGGGTTTAGGACACTTGAAATTTTTACTGACAAGTGCACGAATGTTAAAGATTGTTGATCAAAATGAAGACTTCATTGTATGCACTGATGCATATAAAGAAGGACTTGGTGGAGTTATTAGTAAGAATGGCCATGTGGTATGATATGAATCAAGGAAATTAAAAGAACATGAAATGCACTATGCTACTCATGATTTAGAATTGGCAGCGATAGTGCATGCCTTGAAGATGTGGAGACACTACCTCATGGGGAAAATATTTGAATTAAGGAAAGACCATAGTCATATGAAATATATATTTGGATAGCCAACTCTAAATGTCATACAAAGTAGATGGTTGGAACTTCTCAGTGAATATGACTTTGATATTAATCATATCAAAGGTAAAGAGAACAAGGTGGTAGATGCACTCATCAGAAGGGTGCATGAGATGCATGATGCAACCATTATCATGTACCAATAAGATTTGAGTGATATAATTGTAGAGGCTGCAAAATCATATCATAAATACATGGAGGTAAAGGAAAATTTTCAGCAAGGTAATTTGCAGTAGAAAAGTGAAGAATATAAGCTGGGAAAGGATAAAACTCTCATGGACAAGGGCATAATTTATGTGCCAAATTATCAGGAATTGAAAAAACTAATTTTAAAAGAAATGCATAATGTACCTTATGTTGGACACCTAGGTTACCATAAAACCATTGCAGTTGTCAATAGACAATATTATTGGCCAGGTATGAAGAAGGAGGTTGTTGATTTTATTACCAAGTGTTTGGAATGTCAAAAGGTCAAGGTCAAGCATAGACACACAACTAGTATGCTACAACCATTACTCATTCTTGAGTGGAAATGTGAAGTTGTAACAATGAATTTCATCACCAAGCTTCCGAGAAAAACCAAGCAGCATGATTCCATCATGGTGGTGGTGGATAAGCTTACAAAGGATGCCCACTTTATTCTAGTAAAACTCACTCACAAGGCAACCAACATTATTGATATTTATATGAGAGAAATTGCTCGACTTCATGGTATACCCAAGACAATTGTTTTTGACAGAGATCCAAAATTTACATCAAATTTTTGGAAAGGATTTGGGACCAATCTGAACTCTAGCACATCCTATCATCTTGAGCCAGATGGGAAAACAAAGAGGGTGAATAAAGTGATATAAAACATGCTAAGGATGTATGTGATGGATAAACCATCCAAATGGGAGGATTACTTGCATTTGGTGGAGTTTTCTTATAACAATGGGCATCAAGTATCTCTATATTTGAGCCCATTTGAGGCACTTTATGGCACAAAATGTAACACACCAGTGAGTTGGGATAACCCAACAGATAGAGCAGTGGTTGGAACATAATTTCTCAAGGAAATGGAAGAGCAGGTGGCGAGAATAAAACATAATTTAAAGGCTTCCCAGGAAAAGAAGAAAAGTTATGTTGATAAGAGTATAACTCATAGAGAATTCAAAGTGGGTGACCATGTGTTACTGAAAGTAAAATCCGAAAGAAGTTCCCTGAAGCTGGGAAATTTTTCAAAGATAGTAGCTCATTATTGTGGACTTTTTGAAATCATAGAGAGGATTTCTCATATAGAATACATGATTTCCTTACCTACATCAATGTGTATTCATAATGTATTCCATGTATCATTTCTTAGAAAGTATGCACCTAATGCTAATCATGTCATTCATTGGAATGTGATCTAGGTGGAGAAATAAGGAGACTTTCCACTGCAACCGATTTTCATATCGGACTAGAAAATCAAGAAGCTCAGGAATCAATCCATAGGGATAGTAAAGGTCCAATGGACCTGGTACGGTCCTGGGGATGAAACTTGGGAGAATGAGGATGTGATGCAGGAAGATACCCACATTTTTTTGAATACTTTTGAAGTTTTGATTGTCTATGTGTATATATTGCATTGAGAACAAAGCATAAATAAGGGAGATGGGAATGTAATACCCCTATGACACACCCCAATTGTACATATGTTTTATAAGTTGTTGAGCTAGAATATTATAGGACAAAGTACCTATGTGGCTATTAGGCCAGAGAGCCTGGATTGGATAAAAGGCCAACATTCCTATTATTGTAACATGTAAACACTCATATTTTAATAAAGTACATCATTGATGCCAACCTTCCACACAAAATATATGGGGGGATATACTCCACTAGGATGGGAAAGGGGGATAAGAGTCTAACAAGGGGATAATATTGAAGGCTTAATCCCAAAGGAATATTATATTCTTATTCCTAAAGTCTAAAGTATGGATATAAATTTATGTTATCCTAAGTTCCCATGGGAAGGGAATGAATTACAAGTGGGAAAAGGGAGTCCCTTGGGTGACATATGACTTAAAGGACACATGCATATACATATTGAGGGACACATTGTAATTCTCGATCGGCTTGTTATTATTCATTCATGATTCCTACCATTTTTCACTGATTGATGTTACCATTCGTACAGGTACTTGATTATGTTTTCGATTGAAGATTTGGGTTGTCAGTCCTATGAGAATTCACTTGAGGTGAGAGAACTATCGATATTTAATTCCCAAGGTGCCAAGATGCAGCTACAGGGCTCTGAGACTCCCTGTTCGTCCTATTTTTTAAGCCCCAGAAGGGAAGTGGGGCAGTAGAGAGATTGTTGAGCAGAGAAAGGGAACACTTCCTGGGGTGGGATAGGAATGTGGGAGATGAGGGACTGTAGGCTAGTTTCTAGAGGTCAATTTGTGGCTACAGAGCTCTGAGACTTCTTGTTTGGCCTATTTTTGAAGCCCCAAAAAGGAAGTGGGGAAGCTAAGGGACTATTGAGTAGAGAAGGGGCACACTTCCTGGGGTGAAATGGGCATGTGGGGAACAAGAGACTGTAGGATGGTTTCTAGGGTATGCACCTAAATTTGAGAATTGTTGTTGTTTGTTAGGCCTTAGACAGGCTTAAAACTTCCTTTTCCCAACTAGATTTTAGCCCTAGCTCGGGGGTGACCCACTATTCATATTATGAGAAGTGTGGTCTATGGATGGGAGGAACATGGAAGGTCTGCACACATTTGGTGTTTAATTCACTAAATATAAGTGTCTTAATGTGTTTTTGCAAGTTCTATGTTATGAATTATGATGTTCTTTTATGGAATTTCTATTATCTATATGTATAAATTATTATTGTTGTATGTTGTTATTATTCTTCATAAATATGTTCATATGCAGAACATATCAACATATTTAATGGTATAGGAGTGGTAAAAGAGATATTTTTGCATAGTGTGTCCCATATCAGGTGGTTGGGTATGTTACAAAGTAGTATCAGAGGATAATTGTTGAGTTTCTAGTAACGGGTACATTACAGTATTCCATCTTGGAGAAGTCCAGGCCAAAATTTTTCTCATATATCAGTTTGATCTTGTGGTCCACAAGCTTGAAGTGGAGTTTCACATTATTGATTTGAAGGAGAATCTCCTAATGGGATTCATTTCTATCGAGTGACACTTTTCCCATGAGCATATTCATGTGTCAATAAAGGATGATTGTTCTATAATACTTGGATTCTTTGACTCGCGAGGAATTAGGTTAAAGAATTCAAGGGAAAATATTCTCATCAACCTCCTCATATAAAACAAAGCACCTAAGAACCCACACATATGCCTCTTCACGATCAATTTCAACATATATCTTAGGGGTATTATGGACCTAGTAATCGACAACAACATATTTATCTTTTGAGGAGACCTTGGATACTGGTATCTTATTGTAGATTCCTCACAAGAATAAATGAGAACTCCCATGTTCCATGCAAACAAACATAGGTGGAGAGTAGAAGAGAAGGGTAAGACGAGGAGATGTGATGAGGTCATAAGGAATGAGAAAAATAATAGGGCGCAGAGCTAGGCATAGAGAGTCAAAAGTTGGTGGAGAGTGAAACCATATGTAATTCTATGGAGGGGAATAATAAATCCCAAAGGCATACATAGAGTTGGAAAAAATATGGAAGGTTCTCGTATATGATCCATGAGTTTCCATAACTAGAAATAAAGTTTCCCAAGGCTTGAAAATCACAAAGGAATAATCACAACATGGAGGAATAATCCTAGAAGGGAAGGAGGATGTCATCATGTTATATAACATCATGGTAAACACATGAATGAGGAGGAATGATGCATGGAGGAACCAACTAGACATTAAATGGGAATATGGAGCACAGGTGGGAAGTTTCCTTGGGAGAAAAGCCACCCATGTATTCTAACCCCTGGCACCTAATCGAGGGAGGAAAGATCGACCTGTGCAAGGGAAAAATAGTGTGCATGGAAGAAAGTGTGGGAGGAGGGATCCCATCATGCATCCAATGTTTGTTTCCCTTGGAGCATGCCTTCATTGGCTATTTTGTCTACAAATTTGTTAGTAGAGTGTCTGATATGGGAAGGGATGATGAAAATAATATTGGATAGGAGAGAATGAATTCATTCTAGGTTTCTTTTCAGCTACAAACTATGGGATACTTTGTTAAGGGGGGAACCATACCAAATTTTTTTGAGAATTCAAATAATGACATGGGATTCTGCTTCAACAACCAACTTTTGAAATCCTTCTCATACTTTTATGTTGAGTTCTTTCTCCAGATTTTTTAATTCCGTGACATTTTTTGTGGTGATGCCAATATAGTTAGCGAAGAGCCAAGAAATTTGACCGTTATTAGTGTAAAAAAATTCCACCTAGACCAACAGGGATAGTATTACCCTTGGAGACACCATCAAAGTTGAGTTCAAGGAAATCTAAGGGTGGGAGAGTCCATAAGGAAAAAGAGTTGTTACAAGGGATTTTTCATAGACAATAGGGGGAGGAAGAAGAGAAGAGGAGATCGAGGTCCATTAGGATGTATTTCTCATGAGCATTGTTATCACAGTATTGGTCTAACCATTGGGAGAGAGTTACCTCTCTGATATTACTTTTGATCTTTCTCCATAAAAGTTTTGTTTCCATATGCATTTTTTGTTAATTCTTCGATTTCTCTCCTTCCATACTTCCAAAATTAAGAATCTGAGAAAGAGATTCTAGGTTCGATTTAGAATAATATTGGAAAAAGAATAGGGCTTCCAATGTTCTATGATTTTTGTGAGGATACTTTTGTTGAGATCATAGGTGTGGAAATGAGGGCCTCTTGATCCCAGAGGGAAGAGGAAAGGGGAAATGATTTTAAGGAATGTTCCATAGATTCCCCTTCTTGGTTATAGAGTGAGTAGAAAGTAATTCCAAAGAAACCTTGGTCAATGTGTTGGATTACTGAGAGGGGGGGTGAATCAGTAATAGAGAAATTCAATCCTTTTTAACCATATAATCCAAGTGTTATATCAATGAAGCATTATCATCCAATAACTATAGAGTAAATAAGCAATGAACAAATGAACAAACATACACATACACAATACACCAGTGTTTTATGTAGAAACCCAAATCGGGAGAAAACCATGGAATGTTTTTTCTTATATGTCTTGAAGAATTACATTCATTGGAAGCACCAACTTCCTTTGTTTTCCAGATGCAACTGGAAGGAGGCTCCAACCCCCTAGTTTCTCACGCTACAACCTAAGGGAAGCTCCAACTCCCCAATTCTTTGGATACAACCAGAAGGAGGCTACAACCTCCTATGTTCTTCAGCTACAACTGGAAGGTGGATACAACCACCTGTCCTTGCCCCGTCCAACCTCCCTGAAGTAGAAGTAGAAAGATGGAACCACTGTCACACTATCACTGTGAGATATAATGTTGTAAACCTGTACCAATAAATATGAACCATGCATCAACAATGCATCAAACTGTACCTCAACCTGTAATCAACCTGTACCATAAACACGTGCATCAATCATGCACCATCCTGTACCAAACAACCTGTAATCAACCTGTACCATAAACAAGTGCATCAACCATGCACCAACCTATACCAAACAACCTATAATAAACATGTACCATAACCAAGTGCATACAAACATGTACCAAGTATGTACCAATCATGTGTCAACTACTCATCAACTATGACTCATCAATATGTACCAATATCATCAACTATACACCTCATGTATGTGCCAACTCATCAACTACTTGTCTCAACCATGTACTCAACATGTACCTCAACCAAAAGCCCTCATCAATTTCATTATCCAAATCTGATTTTTAGCTCTGTAATAGACTTGGTGTATATGATCACATTCCCACAAATCTTCCTTAACTTTAACAACAAGATACTAGAATTTTCATCAAACTTTTCTTTAGTCTCACATGCCTAGTTTTGGATTAGTCAACAACCCTAACTTGAAGTAATCATAACTTTGTAAATGTAATGTATAAATATTTGAAACTGATACACAATGTTCTTTAGTGTGTTTTATGCAATTCCTCCAAGTTTCACTACTTGGAACCTCTCAGAAAAGGAGATATAGCAAAAATGGCATACCTTGCTGAATTTTGGCTTATTCAAGAGAGTGACCTTGTAGAGCGTGCCCCACATGAAATATTTTTTGAATTGATATGAAAATGTTACAAAGAATACTAAATACTGTACCCTAACCAAGACATTTGGTTTCACTTAATTTGGATATTTTATGAAGAAGTTATGATGTTTTTACCCAAAACACTTGTTTTTGACTAGTTTCGGGGCTAGCCACAAACCCTATTTTTCACGGTGTAAATCCAAAAATACAATGGCCCACAAGCTGAATTTTTTACCACAAATACTTGGATATGTTTTCTCAATGAAATCTAAATTTCACGGTCTGAATCATTATAGAAAAAATGTTATAGCAAAAATGGTGAGATGACCTATAAATAACATACCTTAGAAAGCACCATCAAAAGAATTTATCCTGCCTTGCATTTCGGCCTTCTTTTCTTCACCTTCCCACAAAATTTCAGCTTAGATATCCTTGATTACCTCAGAAACCTATATATATTCAACATTATCAAGTGTAATTAAAATGAGAGAGCCTAGCCTCTTATTTATACTCTCCAAGTAGCTTCCTTAAAAACATATTCTATGTCACTTTGCCCACTTTCCTTATTTTAGGGTTAACCCACTTCTAATTTCTCCATTAAATTTATTATTTAAATAATTTATTTTGTATTCACTTTGAATTATAGTACACTCATTGCTTCACTTTATTATTTACCTTCTAAATTCCCTTAAACCACTTTGACTACTTTGACCTTTTGGGGCTTCTAGATGACATGTGAGGGTCCTCCAACTTCGTAAGGCTATAACTCTCAAACTGTGAGGAGTTATGTGACGTTCCACATACCACCAGAAATGGAATGACATGTAGTATCTATATAGAATATTATTACCTTCAAATATAGCAAAAACCATATCGTTATCCATCAAACAAACTTGGGCCCATTACCCAAACCTGGGTTCTCCAACTTCACATGGTCATAATCTCTAACCGTGAGGAGTTATGTGACATTCTACATACCATCAGAAATGGCATGACAAGCACTATCCAACTAGGATAATTTCCCTAAAAAATTTATTGTCCTTCATCTCATTATTCCATAATTAAGCATGGGTTCTCTTACTTTGCAAAGCATCTTCCCATGAGGGTTTTCACCATAAGGGGACCACTTTGGAGTTCATCTATATTTACTTCTTATCAACCATGAAAAAATAATAATGAGTCATATTTACATCAAAAAATATTGGGTCCATTACCCAAACCTTTGTGTTATGGGGATTTCTTCAAGGGTTGACATCAATGACAACCAACCTTAATCAACAATCTCCCCTTTTGGCATTGATGGCAACACTCTGATGTAATACTGAAATCATATCACTCATGCTCCCCCCTCTGTCCTCTACATTTGATAAATATAATCTCCTTGGAACCATGCCTCTATCCTCTCCATCTGATAAATCTCTCCCCCTTTGTCATCAATGGCAAATGTATCTTTCCATCCAAGGTTCTTCCCCCTGACTGAATTGTCCTCTTATGGTGCTTCCTCATGTAGATCTAAGACATATAAGATAATCATTCAAAAATAATTCATTTTGGAGTAGAAATAACTCCAAGTCTTTGGCGAAGATATTCAAAGGCTTCCCGTGGAAGTGGTTTTGTAAAGATGTCTGACACTTGTTCTTTTGTGCCCACATACTCAACTCTGATGTTCTTTTCTGCAACCTATTATCGTAGAAAGTGATGCTTGATTGAAATTTGCTTCGTCTTGGAGTGCATCACCAAGTTTTTTAAGATACTGATGGCACTTGTATTATCACAATATATTGGAATGGGCTCGTCATAATCAACTTGTATATCTGTCAAAGTTTGTTTTATCCAAAGAACCTATGTACAACATGTTTTTGTTGCAATATACCCTCCCTCGGTTGTAGATAAAGATGTTGATAATTGTTTCTTGCTTAGCCATAATACTAAACACTCACCCAAGTAGAACGTTGCTCCATGGGTGCTTCATTGGTCATCAATACAACCTGCCCAATTTGCATCTGTGTAGGCAATAAGTGATAGATATTTTCCTTTTGGATACCATAATCCAAACTCTTTTGTTCCTTTGAGATATCTGAAAATCCTCTTCACTGCTAACACATCTGACTCCTTTGGTGATTCTTGAAATCGTTCCACCTGTCCAATTGCCTGCATTACATCTGGTCTAGATGATGTCACATATAGTAGGCTTCCAATCATTGACATGTATTTCCCTTGATCTTTAGACTTCAAATCATCATCTTTGCTCAACTTGAAACTGGTTTGCATGGGAGTGATAACTAGTTTGCAATCTTCCATTCTGAACCTCTTTAGCATTTCTCTGATATACTTGGTTTGAGAAATAAAAATTCCTTGCTTTCTTTGACGTATCTAAAGTCCCAAAAATAAGGATAGTTTTCCAAGTAACGACATTTCAAATTCATTTTTCATATCTTTTGCAAATTTATGGCTTAACTTGTCATCATCACTACCAAAAATAATATCATCAACATAAACTTCAATTAATAAAATATTACCTTGACTTACCTTGATGTAGAGGTTGTTTTTTGCACTTCCTTTTCTGAACCTTGTCTTCTGTAGATACTTATCGAGTCTGGAGTACCATGCTCTAGGGGCCTGTTTTAGACCATACAAGGCCTTATTTTAATTTACACAAATAATCTGTGTTTTCTGACAATTGAAATTCTTCTGGTTGTTCAATGTAGACATCTTCTTCAAGTTCCCCATTCAGAAAAATTGATTTTACACCCATCTGATATACTTTAACATTTTTGGAGAATGCATAGGCTAAAAGTAAACATATTTCTTCCATTCTGGCAACTGGGGAAAATGTCTCTTCAAAGTCGATTCCTTCAATCTATGCATATCCTTTACATACCAATCTAGCCTTGTTCCTTGTAACTTGTCCATATTCATTTAATTTATTCCTAAAAACCCATTTTGTGCTGATCAAATTATTATTCTTTGGTCTTGGAACCAATTCCCAAGTGTCATTTTTCTCTATTTGATCTAATTTTTCATCCATGGCTTTATTCCAAAATTCATCCTTGTTGGCTTCTTCAAAATAGTTTGGTTCAATTGTAGATAAGAGTGTTAGGTGTGTTTGTTTCTGTGAACAAATTATTTTTCTAGTCTCAACTCCTGCATCATTGTTTCTAATAATTTGATCTGAAGGATGACTCTTCTGTACTCGTTTATTGGGTGTCTTTGGAGACACTTGTTGAACTTTATCTTTTGTTTCTGTCGGATTCTCTTCATCTTCCTCTTCTACTTCCTTTTCATCTTCTTCTTCTTCTTCAGAAGGTTGTTCCATTGATTCATTTTCTTCTTCCTTTGATTATGTTCTACATGTTTCATTAATTGTTACGTTGATGCTTTCCACATTTTTTTTCAATCTTAGATTGTAACACTTGTATGCTTTCCTTGTACTTGAGTAACAAACAAGTACTCCTTTTTCCACACAAGAGTCAAACTTTCCCATTCTACCATCTTCTCTTTTGATGTATCATTTGATTCCAAAAACTCTGAAGTGATTCACATTTGATGGTCTTCCTTTCCATAGCTTGTAGGGATTTTTGTCAGTGTTGTTTATGAGCATTACTCTATTTTGAATGTGAACTATTGTATGCACTGCCTGTTTCCAAAAAATATCTATCAATTTGTAATCCATTAGCATTGTTTGTGCCATTTCATGTGTAATTATCATCCATTACGATAATGTTCCTTTGTCTCTGAACCAATCTATGAATCCATGCTCTCGTCCACTATCATATATCTATCCAAACCTGCTAAGTGTTCTTACGAATCCATCTTTTTCCATACTGGCCAAGACTCTACTTGCCCAACTGTCCATAATGCTAACCTATTTATCATTATACTATCAAACTGTACTTTTGCTAACTGATTTCTCTGAATCTATCTTCTCAAACTCTGCAAGTTGCTCAAAGGATGGTTCGTTGGTCTGTCATAGCTATCGCATAGACTCCCCCTGTCTAATTTCCATATTACTTGGGAGTCTCTAAGTCGGATGGCTCAGAACAATTTCTACTCTGATGTGTATTCATCATCATCTTCATTGGTAGATCCATCATCTCTCTAAGCTCTGACTTCTTTCTTTCTATCTGTGGATTCATCTTTCACTACAATACCTGAAAGTACAAACTCTTGAACCTGTTCCTTATTTACTTGCCCTTCCTTTATTTCATTTATTTTCCAAACCTTTCTGTATCTCACATCTTTCTTTTTCTCTATAAAATTTTCTTCATCTTGTTTTATTGCCAATCTTGTGATCTCTGGTACCTGGTCTTTGTTCACCTGTTCTTATTTTTTTCTTATCCATACTTTCTTATATCTGATATCAATATTCTCTCTCATGGAAGTATTGGTCATGCTTCTACAATCACTGGACATGTGTCCATAGTTATGACATTTTTAACACTCAATGTTACGTGCAACCACATAAGCACTTCTTTCTTCAACATTTCTTTTATAATCCCTGCAATCTGCAACCTTATGTCAAAAGTTAGTACAATAAAAACAATGAGCATTAAACAAATTTTCATACCTAGGAGTGAATGATCTTCTTTGTGTCGTAGTCCTTTTGACTTTTTGTCTTGACTGATCATGATCATGATTGAATCTTCTTTGTGGCTTGAACATGGATGGTCCCCTTGATGATGTATCTTTAATAGTTTTCTTAGATTATGGTTAACCATGATTCCTTCCTTTAAGTACTTCTGCATAAGTCTTTCTATTTTCTTCATTCTTCTTTTCTAGCAACCTAGAGTGCTTCTCTTCATTCTCTATAACTAACATGTATGTTTCTATCTCTTCAACATTCATGTTGATCTTGACGGTTTTACTTCTCAATGTGACAACTTCTTCTTCAAGCTTCTCAACCTCTTCTTCATTATCTGAGACTTCATGACTTCTTATGTTATTTTCGCTTCTTCAAGCTAAATTTTTAATGTGATTATTTCTTCTTTGAGTCCTTTCTCTTCTTGACCAAACTTTGCCTCAAGCTGGTTTAGATCGTTAGTTATTTCCTTAAGATGATCTGTCAATATGTTCTCTCTCATTTCTGCTTCTTCCTTATGTGCTGCTATGTTGGTTTCCAAACACTGCTTTTGATATTCAAGATTTTCTTCGATCTTTTTGGATTCTTCTAGTTGATTTCTTAAGTTCGCGATGACATGTTGGGCTTCTTAAAAAATGTGAACACTTTCCTTTTTTTTCCATCAATTCTTTCTTGACTGAATTGTTTTCTTCTCTTAGTTCATCTAAAGCACTAATCAATTCTTCTTCATAATTGTCTTCCTTTTCAATTATTTTTCCTATCTCATTTCCCTCATGGCATTCTATTTCAAGATGTCCACGTTTTTCACAATTAACACAAAACAACATACCTCTGGTGATTATGTACTCTTCATCTTATGAATCTTCTTGACATGGTGAACATAATTATTCTTGATTTGTATCTACATCCTCTTTAACATTTTATGGATCTGTGATGGGTGAAGAATATATGTCATGTAAATTATCCCAAAGTTCTTTTGTTGATGAACATTTACCAACCTTTTTTCTTACCGGATTAGGTAATCCTTCCTAGATGAAATCCATTGCTATTTTGTTATTCTTCCTCAATTCCTTCTTGGCTACAGTCTTTGCCCTTTTTGAACTATCATATCCTATAACAACTGATAGCTAAATATAATGTCCCTGTGCCTGTAAAAATACTTTCATCCTTATGCTCCACATCTCATACTTAAAACCATTCTTACCATTAAACATTGGTACTCCATTCTCATAATAATCCATGATCTCCTTCCAGTGGTTAAATTGTTTCCTTAAGGAACCAACTCTGATACCAATTGGTGGATTACTGAGAGGGGGGGTAAATTAGTAATAGAGAAATTTAATCCTTTTTAACCATATAATCCAAGTGTTATATCAATGAAGAATTATCATCCAATAACTACAGAGTAAATAAGAAATGAACAAATGAACAAACA
>JZKD02S1879303.1:0-20329 GCA_000966675.3 Picea glauca
GAGGAAAGTTAAAGGATTTTCAATAAAAAAAGAGTGAAAAGTGTATTGTTTTAAAAGTGGGTTCTTGAAATTCATACAGTTATCATTTATAAAAATCAAATACAAACTAAACTATGACATCTACAAAGAAAACATTTTCGACAAAATGTCCCTATTGTGCAAAAGAGGAAGAGTATGAAAAGGGTCGTATGAATGGAACTCTCCCTTGTCCATATTGTAAAAATAATTTTACTTTAGTATAAAATCAAGGTGACACACATTGGGGAGTGAAAATAAAAGAATTAGAGAACCAACTAATTCATTATCAAAAACACAACATAAATTTACAATTTCAAGTTGGGTTGGAGAAAATGCTAAAAAACCAAGAGAGATAAAAACAAAATCTTGAGGGAAAATTACTAGAAAAAGACAAAGACATTTCTTACTTAAGAAAAGATAACCAAAAGTTATTGGTACAAAAAAACAAAGAAAAAGATAAGAAGAAAAGAGATCAGAAGTTAGAACAAGCTAATCATGATCTCATTAAGAAATTTATAGAGAAAGATGAAGAGAATTAGCGTTTAAAGAACCATAATCAAAGCTTGGTTGAACAAATCAAGAAGTTAAAGAATGAGAATAAATTATCCGAAAAAGATGAAGAAACCTCTCACTTAAGAATACTTAATCAACAATTTCTTGCACAAATTAAAAGTTTCAAGAACGAAGTAACAAAAAATTTGGAATAAAAAAATGAAGATGACAAGTCAGGAAATAAGGAACAACTTTTACGTTTAAGGAAACATAATCAAGAATTACTTACCCAAATTAGAAAGATAAAGCATGATAAGAAGTCTTTACAAGAAGAATTAGTTCACAAAGAAACAATTACTAAATCAGTTGAAATAGAGAGGCTTCTAGTTCAAAAAATCCAAAACTTAGAGAAAGAAACAAACACTTATCCAATTGAATTAACGGAAACATCAAAAGTTGAAAAAAGATCCAATAAACAATATTCAAAAGCAATTTGAGTGCCTTATCACCATCCAAATCACAATATTCGTTACGACCAACAACAAGGTCAAGAGGAATCTAAACAATGTTCTTCTTACCAACAACTAAACTGCATCATTGAAAAAGAACGAAGACAAAATTGATGTCTTCTATGGAATCCTAAAATAAAAAATCCTATCCGAACAATCAATCATCAAACAATTCCAATGAAAGCAGATTTTGGATGGATCACTTCCAAAAAGATGCAACAGATTACTTTAGGAATTCGAAAATTATAACGTTTTGTTTCTTCAAATGTCAAACTTACAAAAAAAGATATCATGAGAAGTCAGTTCGAGTTAGGACAAGAGATAGGTCCTTCTCTAATCATGATTCGAGGACAAAGAATTTTTAAGGGAAAGAAAATGTAACATACAAAATATATAAATATTAAGTGATAATAATCATAACTAATAATAATAATAAATATTTATTAATTGTATAAGGGATACATCCTTTCATGGATGGTCAACATGTGTGCCTTTAGGTTCTCTATTTATTTGGCACTCTCATTGTACATCTAATCATATTATATTATTTATTTTATTTGATTATATATATTCTTATTCAATATATTTATTGTCCACTATGGATTACAATTATTCATTCCATTTATGATGGATGTTCGTCGTAAGAACTAGATTGGTTCTTTACATCAGTGCATTTATTGGTTTAGTCATATATCTTAAAATCTTCTATTTCTTTTGTTACATCGACAACTTTAGTTGTCATTCTTTTTATTTCTTCCTTTTTTTCTAGCTGAATCCTTTTGAGGTTGATGACTTTCAATTCCAGCGTGTGGCACGATTATTCCTTTTTAGTCAACTTGCTCTTCACGGTTTCTTCAGTTTCCTTAGTTTGTTCAATTTGAGTCTTTAGACTGTTGACCATTTATTTTGTTTCTTCTAATTCTTCTGTTCATTTATTGAGTTTGTCATATTCATTAAACTCATTCATTTCTTTTGTTATATAAACAACTTCAATATTTAATATATTGATCTCTTCTTCTTTGTCTTCTAGCTGAATCTTTTGTTCTTTCTCTTCATGGTTGTTAGATTGATCTAACTATTGTAGTAGTAGCATATATTTCTTTTGAAGTTTCTACAACTCTTATAGAGTGCACATAGTTGTGTATTTGAGATTTTCAAGAGACCCCACATGAACTTCAATATATATATACCTTTTCCTAGTTCCATATGAATCTCTTCTAATGCAGTTATAACATCAGTCTTAATATTCAGTATTTTTTCTTCAATGATTACTGAGGTATGCATCAATTCCTTGATGGAGTTGTCCTATTCATTGATGACTAGGGATTGCATCAATTCCTTGTTTGAATTGTCTTCTTCATTGATGACTGGGGATTGCATCAATTACTTGTTCGATTTGTCTTCTTTATTCATGACTGGGGATTACATCAATTCCTTGTTTGTGTTTTCTTATTTATTGATGACTAGGATTGCATCAATTCATTGATGGTATTGTCATGTTTTCTTTGTTTTGTACTTTACTATGATAATAAATCTCTAGATGGAGCCATAGTACTTTAGCAGAGGTGCAATTTCCCTTCATTTCTTTGATTCGATCTGACAAACTATTCTGGATTGATTTTAATTCCATTGAATTGTTTTTCTTTTCTATTTCTTCACTTTTGGATTTGTTCGTTGAGTTCATTAAGTAACAAGGATTACTTACCACTGAGTCCCAAAATCAATATCCTCTTGACTTTAGATATATTTTCATTATTTCCCTCCATGAAGAGTACTTTCTTCCATCAAATAAAGGAGCTTCATTTGTGGAAAGAACCATTATTTCATCCATTTTTGTGTTTACTAGGATTTTCCTTCCAATGATTAGACTGTTTTTCCTTGAAGAGACTTTACACTAATACCAATTGTTCTTTTCATAACAATTTTGTGGTTAATATGTAGTGAAGGAACTCACTTTGATACCAATTGTTGAAACACACACTGACACTGAGAGGTGGGCGGGGTGAATCAATTTCTAGAACTAAATTCACTAAATTAACTATATAAGATATATGTAGTTCAATTAAATATTCATAAACACGTCTAACACAAATTGTATGAAGTAGATACAATATCATTATTTTATTTATTTAACGTGAATGAATACAAATAAAATAAATCTTTTAATATCTTCAACTTCAACTGAATATGAGAGATCCAACTCTCTAATACAAGACCCAACCTATAGTTCTCAAATCCAACTAAGAAATGAGGAATCCATACCTCATATCAAGACTCATCTTGTTGATCTTAGATCCAACTGAGATGTGAGGAATCTAATCCTCATGAAAAGACTCAACTTGTAAACAGGCACCAACCTGATAGAATGAATTTTCATTCAATCCATTATATATATATATATATATATAACCACACCAAGAAACACTCTTCCCTTCAAATTCCTTTACTTATATAGTACTAAAAAAGGTTCCACTTTGAAACAATGTGTCCTTTTGGAATGAAACATTGCACCCCTTCATTTAATTAGCATAAATTGTTAGTTTTATTAATTATTTTTCGTACACCAATTTTGATAGCGATTTTCGTATGAAGATTCTGGAGTGCTAGAAACGAATTTTAAAATTATACAACATGGGATTTTTGTATAACATGCCCGATTAGATAAATTGTGGGAAATTTCCCTAGAAAGTGTGTGAGGTGGCCAGTACAGGCAGGTCTTTGAAGGAAAATTGACCATATTTACCTTTCGTCGTCGGATGCCAAATCGACTTTACTACATATTACCTTTTTAGGAATGTCTACATCAACCTCCACATATCTCCTTTGTTGGTGATTATTTAAGCTCAACTTGTAAATAATTTACTTGAAAGTTATATTGAAATCAGTTATGTCTTGTAACATCCCGCTCTTGTGTGCACTGAGAGAACTTATTCTTTGAGGACACTTTCTTGCAAAAGATCCAGATTATTATACCATTGACCGTTGATTATTATTATGAGGCATTATGGATGTGATTATATGGTATTTTGTTGTATTGACTTAGAGAGGTTCTATTGACTCGGTTCTCCCGAGTGTGCAAGATTTGGACCTTGAGGATGTTGAGGCATTGATGAAACCATTGGAATCTAGATTGAGTGAGGGAGTGGACTATTAGGGTTTGATTGTTGTATATATATGACATATGTGAATCTGATTAGATGTTATGATTATGGATTGTGTTCTTACATGATTCATTGATGATGCAGGCTGATGATAGCTTGTCAACCAGACTCACATGTGGAGTATAGGGGTCATGCACAACTACCAGAATGTTGAGGGAGAGGTGTGGACAACAACCCTGCCACAACCTACTAGCAGTCCCATCGTGGCTTGAACTGTAGGTTAACAACTACCTAGTTCGAGAATACCCACGATTTCATGAGGATAGACTGCAACAGTCGCTCACAATGATTCCAAGTGGTCTTATATCTTAGAGGCCCTTTGTCTACCACAAGATCACCTGGAGGAGTATTGAATCCAGGGTTTTTTAATGTCTACCAAGTCATTCAAGAGGTGAGTGGCACCCTTGGAGCACATAATGTGTCCTGAAGGGCACGTCCCGCAAGAAATATAGAAAGAGGTGAGTGGCACCCTTGGAGCATGTAGTGTGTCCTAAAGGGCACGTTGTACAAGGGAAACAAAATGAGGTGAGTGGCACCCTTGGAGCACCTAGTGCATATGGAAGGGCACCTCACATTGTTAAATAATAAGAGAATAAACCTATATGGCCTTAGAATGAATAATGCGATAATAAATATTTAAAAACATTTTCCCTAATAAATTGTCGCCCAACCTCGAAAATTAAAATCTAGTTCTAAAGTAATACTTGTGGTAATTTTTTTTTAATAATAATCATGATTAAACATGTGATGAAAAGGGGGTAAGAAAGTTTATTAAATTATTCAAATCAAATTATTGAGGGATTTAAAATTTTAAAATGGAAATGATTATTTTGTTACACATGCTAATTAAATTTTATTAATTAAAAAGAAAAAGGGGGAAAAGATAATTCTCTACACCTACTGATTTGAGTTTAGATGAAAGGGGAAAGAGGGAAATTTAAAAAGGATTAGGAAACTGAGGGAAAAAGGGGGAAACATAAATAAAAAGGGAAACATAAGGAAAAAGCAGAATGACCAAGTTAGCAAGGAATCTTTCCTGTAAGAACCTTCTAAATTGAACTCAACTAGTAAATTAGTAAAGGGAAAGTCATTAAATTGTGGAAGGGAATATGGGGACACCTAGGAGTGATTCTATGAATTCTTTTAGGTGGGTGAGGGAAATAAGAGTAATTAAACAATTAATGAAATTAATTTTTGGTGCAACGAAGGGGATGGGTGACACATGTACGAGGAGAATTTTTTTGAATTAAATTATTGAACAATAAATTAAATGGGAATTTGGGAAAGAAGTGACTGAGAAATTCTATATAAAGGAGTGATGCAGGAGCATCGCCAACACGTCAAGCAAGCCAGCACGGAGACAAGAGATAGCTGGACAATCCAACATAATTTTTGAAACACCTTGAAAGTTGTTGCGCAAACATTAATGTGAAAATTTAATGAAGAGCACTTGTATATTGTAATGGACCTTGAGCGGATTGCTCTTGTCCTTAGTAGGTAGGAGGAATTTAAGATAGTTAATGCAGGTAGACAGAAAATTAATTCTAGACTATACAGTTGTAGAGCGCAAGAGGGAAATGGGATATAGACACCCTCATTGTGTATTGTAACATTATTCAGGAAGATTGATGAAGCATTTTTTAGCAAGAGCATGCAGAGAGCTGTGTAAGAACACCCATGTACATATATTTGAATTAATAGAAGAGTTTGATTCAAATTCATGGTTTTGTGTCTGTTCTCTATGTATTAATGTTGATATGCTCATGAATGGTTGCTTCCTATTATACATTTTATTTTACATGCTGTGTATATGATTTCATGTCTGAATTGAAGTCTGAAAGGGTGAAGGAATGAGTTTCAATTGTTTCTCTATTTGAGCCAGAGAATTCCTGCAAGNGGAAACCTCATGATAAACTTAGGGCAGATGCACAAGCTCTCAGAGGGATACCTCCACCCAACACCACCCTCTTAATGATGAATATCATTACCTGGAACATTATAGGACTCAATGGTAGATCCAAACAAAGGATCCTCTGAGACTGCATCAAAACAGAAAACCCATACATCCTAATGTTACAGGAAACCAAATGTGCAGGGGCCAAAGATGAAACCATCTTCCAGCGTATCTGGAGAGGATGTAACTCCATATTAATAGACTCCATAGGAGCCTCAGGAGGTCTAGCTATCCTCTGGAACCCAATCAACATCACTATTATCAAATTCTTCTCAACTATAGGCACAATAACAACCCACTTCGAGTTCATAGGCTCGAATTAGGAAGGGGCCATTACAAATGTTTATGGCCCCCAAAGCCAACATGACAAAGATGAACTCATGGAGCAGATAGCACTAATCAAGACTCTGGTGAAAACACACAACTAGATCTTAGGAGGTGACTTCAATATGATCTTGTCGCTGGAGGAAAAGACAGGAGGCAGGAAGAGACTCGAGCAAGAAAATGGCAAGTTCAAAACCCTCATTGATCATCTAAAGCTAGTAGACATAGAAAATAACAATGGCACCTTCACCTGGTCCAATCGTAGATCAGGAAACCAACTCATTGCTTTTCGTCTGGACTGCTTTCTGGTGACTGAGGTATTAATGGAGGAGGGATCTTATATGGAAATCCTTATTCTTCCAAAAGTTAGGTCGGATCATTGGCCTTTTGTTTTTAATTTAGAAACAGGAGAAACACCCAAATACAAGCCCTTCCGTTTCAAAAAATTCTGGCTCTCACACTAGGATTTCCATCAGTTAGTAAAATCCTGGTGGGCACAAGTAGAAATAGATCATGCCACTAACATGTATAAATTCCAGCAGTGCCTCAAAAACTTCAAGCAGCTGCTAAAACACTAGAACAAGAACACCTTTGGAAACATACTCCAAAGTATACAGGACATAGAAAATAAGCTTTTGGAGATACAAATTTTTTTTATCTCAGGATCCCGAACCATTGAACTAATGAAAGAGGAGGAGAAGCTCCAAGCGCAACTAGAAGAGGGAAGAAGGTAAGAAGAAATCTTGTGCAAACAAAAATCCATAGTACAATGGCTCAAAGAAGGGGAAAAGAACACAAAATTATTTGATAGAGAAATGGTGCATCGACACAACATAAACAGAATAACCCATTTAGAGGATAGCTAGGGAAATCCAATCAGAGAACATTCTCAGATAGAGGAAAAGTTGATCAACTACTACCGTGACCTTCTAACGAAAACCAGGGAGGACATAACAACAACCATCCAAAGGGTCACTAGACACATACCCTCTCTGTTAACTTCAAAACAAAACGTAGCCCTAACACGACACATCACCCAAGAGGAAGTCAATCAAGTCGTAAAATCAATGCCCCTAGGAAAATCCCCTGGCTCGGATGGGTTCACCACTGATTTTTTCCACCACTGCTGGGACATGGTCAAGGAAGAAGTTTGGGAGGTAGTAGAGGAATTGAGAGCATCAGGCCTAGTCCTACCATCTCTTAATGCCACCTTTCTCACCCTCATTCTGAAATAAGAATGCGTCACAAACCCTAAAAAGTTCATACCCATCGCCCTTTACAATGTAATCTACAAAATCATAACGAAGGTGGTGGCCAATCGACTCAAACCCATACTGACCCATGTCATCTCCAAGGAACAGGCAGGATACATAGAAGGAAGACAAATCATGGACAACGTCATCCTGGCTCACGAGGTCATCCACTCCCTCAAGACATCAAAGACTCTAGGTATGTTAATAAAACTTGACCTTTCAAAAGCTTTTGACAAAGCCAGCTAGTAGTACCTTCAGGTTCTCTTAGAGTCTTTTGGATTTGATCAACATTGGGTGGACTGGATCTTAAATCTCACCTCCTCAACCTTCTTCTCCATTCTAGTGAATGGGGTCCCATCCCAGCCTTTTCAGCCTTCTAGAGGTATCAAACAAGGGGACCCCCTTTCTCCCTTCTTGTTTGTACTTATGGTGGAAGGCTTGGGACGTTACATCAAATCGACAGTCACAAACGGCTCACTCAAAGGCCTACCTCTGAACAATATCCATCCAATGCCCTCTCACAGTTAATTTTTTTATGACACCCTCCCTCTTAACTCCCCAATGGACAGGGAAGCCAACAATCTCAACTCTATCCTCTCATACTTCACAGAAGCTTCAAGCATGTCTCTTAACCTAGACAAGTCCAAACTCTATTTTTTCAACACCCCGACTTCTATCCAGCTCCACATTTCCAGACTCCTAGGAATACCCAAGAGCTCCCTTCCATCCAACTATTTAGGCGTTCCTCTCATGGGTGTGGTAGCTAAATCCATTTACTGGGACAACCTTCTCCTTTCCATCTCCAACAGACTAAGCAACTGGACCTTCAAACCTCTCAACATCACTTCCAAGTTGTTCCTCCTCAAATCCATCTTACAAGCCCTACCTACTTACCTCTTCACCGCTTTAGCAGCGCCTAAACAGGTCATCAAAGCCATAAGGAACCTCCAGCGAAACTTCCTCTGGCATGGTCATCAACCTAACAAGAAATGGGTGCTAGTAAGCTGGGACAGACTTTGTACACCAAAAATCCTAGGAGTATTGGGACTTCGTGATCCAAGGAAACACAATCAAGTAATGGTAGCCAAAATATGGTGGAGATGGTTAAAAACCCCAACAATTGTTTAGGTGCAAATATGGAAGCAAAAGTACACCCCCCTCACACCAAATAATCAACTCATTAGACACAATGACTGACTTCAGGGCTCCAACATATGGAACACAGCCTGGCAAAATTGCAAGTTGGTTCAAAATCATGCTTTCTGGGAAGTCTGAAATGGAGAAAGCGCCATGTTCTGGCAAGAATCGTGGTAGCAATTCAAACCCCTGGATGAACTGGAGAAGTTAAACAGTCTCAAACAAGCCCTCAACCAGGATACCTCTTTAAGGGTGAAATACCTCTGGAAACCCGAGGAACAATGACATCAATGGTTCCATTAGAAAACCTCTAGTCGGGATCTAGGGGTCCCAGAGAATATCAATCTATAGAACTAGCAATTCCATGCTAACCACCGAAAAATACCCAATAGAGAAGGTGCGGGCATCCTCAGATGGGGGTACTCCACAGTTGGAACTTTCTCAATAATGGAAGCTTACTTCCTACAAGGTAATCACCAGAATCAACACAAGGAGGCCATATGGAACAAAGTATGGAACCCTGCTCTTTGGCCCAAGGTTTCCACCTTCCTATGGCTTGTGGTACATAACTGAATCCTAACCTGGAACAACCTCAGAAAAAAAGGCTTTATCGGGAACTCTTTCTGTGTCCTCTTCTACCAGTAAGAGGAAACCAAAGAACATCTTTTCAATGGATGTCACTTCAGCTAGCAGATTTGGGACCAAGGAGCGCAAATAATGCACAGATCCAACCAACATTGGAACAACATCAATGACACAATTGAGAATTGGGACTCTATCACCTACAATAACCCCCTACTGAATCACATTTGGAAGCTCCTACCAAGATTCATCCTCTGGGAAATCTTGAAAGAACGGAACAAAAGAATCTTCCACTCCAAATCTTCCATGCCAGACACAACTTGGGAGAAAATAGTTTCACTAATCAAGGAAACTATTAGAAGTAAATCCTAGAAAATAGAGGACCTAAACTGCAACCCAGAGGAACATTGCATTCTTCAAAGATGGCAGCCCAATCTAATCAATCGACTAGCACCAGAGAAGCACAAGCACCAACAAACTAGTCTAACCATATAGACCCCTCCTCCAGCTAATTTCATAAAGGTAAACTTTTATGGGGCTTCCAAAGGCAACCTGGGACCAACGGGCTATGGAGCAACACTTAGAAACTCCAATGGAGAGATCCTATGTCTCGTTGTAGGATTCCTAGGGGAAACAACAAACAATGTAGCAAAGCTAACAGGCTTATTGCGAGGTCTCTAAACATCTATTGACAGACACCATCATAGGATTATCTTAGAGGGGGACTCACAAATTGTTATTCAGTTAATCACCAAGATTCTCCATGGAGGAAATCCATTAAAAATCTCACCCAGCTTGTGACTCTCTGGGTTGCTAGAGGATTTTGGCAGCCTTCTCTGAACTAATCTTAGCATCACACCCTCCCACGTGAAATGATATGCAAACAGGGTAGCAGATTGCCTGGCAAATGAAGGAGTAGAAATGGGAACTGAACACTTCTGTTGGGAGACCCACACATCGGAAGACTCAGACATCTCAGCTCAGTGCCAAACCTTAGCCACCAATGATCTACAACCCCCAGATGGGGTGCCACGTTGTAGAGCTAAGCCACATGGGTTAACGTTAGGACACCCCATTAATACAACCACTGGAGACCATCCCCTCAACAATTAAATGGGAACGAGACCATGCATCATTAACCCGGAGACGAGGCCCTTTGCGCAAGTGAATAGTACAATGCACCAAAGCACTAGGAGGCCAACCTTAATGGCCATGGCATTCGTCATCATCCTCCTCCTTATCACCTCACTCGACAACATTGAGAGTCATTTGAATATAGCAGAGCTGAGCCCAGAGCCGAATTTCGCAGAGCCACTGGAGTTTTGGAGCAGGTCTATCCATCCGCTAGGAACCTCAGACATCCCCGGGTTCTTCATTATTCCCAGAGCATGAGGAAAGACATGTAGGGGCATAGCTTGGTACTTAGTTGAATCATGCAGGCAGAGGCAGAAGAATTTCGAGCAGGTGTTGGCCTTGGAGTCCTCACGAAGACACAGGAAGTCTGGGAAACCTTGAATGCCTCCAATCGCATATGTGGAAGAGATCACCCTACACGAGGCCATGAAAAGCTATCATGAGCACCCTCTCTTCACAGTCCCAGAGAATTGGAATCCTCCCACTGATTTTGGCACTGACGATAAGATTTCGCCTTCGGGAAAACCGCGTGGCTACAGTGCAACTCACCCAGCAAAGGAATTCACCACCTTCTATGTTGAGGAAGAGACACCATCTTGTGCAAAAGGAAAAAACGACCCACCCACTGGTGCACCTTTGGAGGAGGCAACTCAGCCGAACAACCAGTAGGTACATCAAGCCAGCGAAGCAAATGAAGGCGAAGGAGCACAGGGGCCATTTCCCTTAGCCTCTGTTGAGGGTAATTGGTAGGACCAGCATCCTTTCACCAACCCGGGGTACCTAGCACTAATATTTGAAATGCAGAGCATGCTAGACGATCAGATCTTTTGTCTCGCTCAAATTGACCATCGACTCAACATGTTGTATTATGCACACTCTAGGACTCTCCCAAAAAGGGAGTGCCCTACGTGAATGCAATCTTATGCGTTTCCTACAGGATGTCAAAGGCACGGGGACAAGGACGAGCCAGTTGGATAAAAGGTTCAATGAGGTTCTTAGTTAGAAATCACTTTTTGTTTCAGAACAAGGTTTTAGCCTAGTTAGATTATAGTCATTCTATAACTAGGTTATTAGTATATAGACTGAACTTAATGGAAAGGCATCATGGTTTCCTTCGGGCAGGACAACACTCTGATAAAAAAAAATCTTGGAAACAAATGGCATAGAATGTCCGGCTATCTCATTTTCCTGCTCAGGCAAGACAGCTGGCATCACAAACAGACTTTGTAACTCTGCAACTATAATTTAAATAGGATCCTCCCTTTTTACTTAAAAAAAAAGAAGAATAGAGGGTACCATATCAAATATTGTGGAGTTAGAGATATCCACAAAAAGACGAGGAAAGTTAAAGGATTTTCAATAAAAAAAGAGTGAAAAGTGTATTGTTTTAAAAGTGGGTTCTTGAAATTCATACAGTTATCATTTATAAAAATCAAATACAAACTAAACTATGACATCTACAAAGAAAACATTTTCGACAAAATGTCCCTATTGTGCAAAAGAGGAAGAGTATGAAAAGGGTCGTATGAATGGAACTCTCCCTTGTCCATATTGTAAAAATAATTTTACTTTAGTATAAAATCAAGGTGACACACATTGGGGAGTGAAAATAAAAGAATTAGAGAACCAACTAATTCATTATCAAAAACACAACATAAATTTACAATTTCAAGTTGGGTTGGAGAAAATGCTAAAAAACCAAGAGAGATAAAAACAAAATCTTGAGGGAAAATTACTAGAAAAAGACAAAGACATTTCTTACTTAAGAAAAGATAACCAAAAGTTATTGGTACAAAAAAACAAAGAAAAAGATAAGAAGAAAAGAGATCAGAAGTTAGAACAAGCTAATCATGATCTCATTAAGAAATTTATAGAGAAAGATGAAGAGAATTAGCGTTTAAAGAACCATAATCAAAGCTTGGTTGAACAAATCAAGAAGTTAAAGAATGAGAATAAATTATCCGAAAAAGATGAAGAAACCTCTCACTTAAGAATACTTAATCAACAATTTCTTGCACAAATTAAAAGTTTCAAGAACGAAGTAACAAAAAATTTGGAATAAAAAAATGAAGATGACAAGTCAGGAAATAAGGAACAACTTTTACGTTTAAGGAAACATAATCAAGAATTACTTACCCAAATTAGAAAGATAAAGCATGATAAGAAGTCTTTACAAGAAGAATTAGTTCACAAAGAAACAATTACTAAATCAGTTGAAATAGAGAGGCTTCTAGTTCAAAAAATCCAAAACTTAGAGAAAGAAACAAACACTTATCCAATTGAATTAACGGAAACATCAAAAGTTGAAAAAAGATCCAATAAACAATATTCAAAAGCAATTTGAGTGCCTTATCACCATCCAAATCACAATATTCGTTACGACCAACAACAAGGTCAAGAGGAATCTAAACAATGTTCTTCTTACCAACAACTAAACTGCATCATTGAAAAAGAACGAAGACAAAATTGATGTCTTCTATGGAATCCTAAAATAAAAAATCCTATCCGAACAATCAATCATCAAACAATTCCAATGAAAGCAGATTTTGGATGGATCACTTCCAAAAAGATGCAACAGATTACTTTAGGAATTCGAAAATTATAACGTTTTGTTTCTTCAAATGTCAAACTTACAAAAAAAGATATCATGAGAAGTCAGTTCGAGTTAGGACAAGAGATAGGTCCTTCTCTAATCATGATTCGAGGACAAAGAATTTTTAAGGGAAAGAAAATGTAACATACAAAATATATAAATATTAAGTGATAATAATCATAACTAATAATAATAATAAATATTTATTAATTGTATAAGGGATACATCCTTTCATGGATGGTCAACATGTGTGCCTTTAGGTTCTCTATTTATTTGGCACTCTCATTGTACATCTAATCATATTATATTATTTATTTTATTTGATTATATATATTCTTATTCAATATATTTATTGTCCACTATGGATTACAATTATTCATTCCATTTATGATGGATGTTCGTCGTAAGAACTAGATTGGTTCTTTACATCAGTGCATTTATTGGTTTAGTCATATATCTTAAAATCTTCTATTTCTTTTGTTACATCGACAACTTTAGTTGTCATTCTTTTTATTTCTTCCTTTTTTTCTAGCTGAATCCTTTTGAGGTTGATGACTTTCAATTCCAGCGTGTGGCACGATTATTCCTTTTTAGTCAACTTGCTCTTCACGGTTTCTTCAGTTTCCTTAGTTTGTTCAATTTGAGTCTTTAGACTGTTGACCATTTATTTTGTTTCTTCTAATTCTTCTGTTCATTTATTGAGTTTGTCATATTCATTAAACTCATTCATTTCTTTTGTTATATAAACAACTTCAATATTTAATATATTGATCTCTTCTTCTTTGTCTTCTAGCTGAATCTTTTGTTCTTTCTCTTCATGGTTGTTAGATTGATCTAACTATTGTAGTAGTAGCATATATTTCTTTTGAAGTTTCTACAACTCTTATAGAGTGCACATAGTTGTGTATTTGAGATTTTCAAGAGACCCCACATGAACTTCAATATATATATACCTTTTCCTAGTTCCATATGAATCTCTTCTAATGCAGTTATAACATCAGTCTTAATATTCAGTATTTTTTCTTCAATGATTACTGAGGTATGCATCAATTCCTTGATGGAGTTGTCCTATTCATTGATGACTAGGGATTGCATCAATTCCTTGTTTGAATTGTCTTCTTCATTGATGACTGGGGATTGCATCAATTACTTGTTCGATTTGTCTTCTTTATTCATGACTGGGGATTACATCAATTCCTTGTTTGTGTTTTCTTATTTATTGATGACTAGGATTGCATCAATTCATTGATGGTATTGTCATGTTTTCTTTGTTTTGTACTTTACTATGATAATAAATCTCTAGATGGAGCCATAGTACTTTAGCAGAGGTGCAATTTCCCTTCATTTCTTTGATTCGATCTGACAAACTATTCTGGATTGATTTTAATTCCATTGAATTGTTTTTCTTTTCTATTTCTTCACTTTTGGATTTGTTCGTTGAGTTCATTAAGTAACAAGGATTACTTACCACTGAGTCCCAAAATCAATATCCTCTTGACTTTAGATATATTTTCATTATTTCCCTCCATGAAGAGTACTTTCTTCCATCAAATAAAGGAGCTTCATTTGTGGAAAGAACCATTATTTCATCCATTTTTGTGTTTACTAGGATTTTCCTTCCAATGATTAGACTGTTTTTCCTTGAAGAGACTTTACACTAATACCAATTGTTCTTTTCATAACAATTTTGTGGTTAATATGTAGTGAAGGAACTCACTTTGATACCAATTGTTGAAACACACACTGACACTGAGAGGTGGGCGGGGTGAATCAATTTCTAGAACTAAATTCACTAAATTAACTATATAAGATATATGTAGTTCAATTAAATATTCATAAACACGTCTAACACAAATTGTATGAAGTAGATACAATATCATTATTTTATTTATTTAACGTGAATGAATACAAATAAAATAAATCTTTTAATATCTTCAACTTCAACTGAATATGAGAGATCCAACTCTCTAATACAAGACCCAACCTATAGTTCTCAAATCCAACTAAGAAATGAGGAATCCATACCTCATATCAAGACTCATCTTGTTGATCTTAGATCCAACTGAGATGTGAGGAATCTAATCCTCATGAAAAGACTCAACTTGTAAACAGGCACCAACCTGATAGAATGAATTTTCATTCAATCCATTATATATATATATATATATATAACCACACCAAGAAACACTCTTCCCTTCAAATTCCTTTACTTATATAGTACTAAAAAAGGTTCCACTTTGAAACAATGTGTCCTTTTGGAATGAAACATTGCACCCCTTCATTTAATTAGCATAAATTGTTAGTTTTATTAATTATTTTTCGTACACCAATTTTGATAGCGATTTTCGTATGAAGATTCTGGAGTGCTAGAAACGAATTTTAAAATTATACAACATGGGATTTTTGTATAACATGCCCGATTAGATAAATTGTGGGAAATTTCCCTAGAAAGTGTGTGAGGTGGCCAGTACAGGCAGGTCTTTGAAGGAAAATTGACCATATTTACCTTTCGTCGTCGGATGCCAAATCGACTTTACTACATATTACCTTTTTAGGAATGTCTACATCAACCTCCACATATCTCCTTTGTTGGTGATTATTTAAGCTCAACTTGTAAATAATTTACTTGAAAGTTATATTGAAATCAGTTATGTCTTGTAACATCCCGCTCTTGTGTGCACTGAGAGAACTTATTCTTTGAGGACACTTTCTTGCAAAAGATCCAGATTATTATACCATTGACCGTTGATTATTATTATGAGGCATTATGGATGTGATTATATGGTATTTTGTTGTATTGACTTAGAGAGGTTCTATTGACTCGGTTCTCCCGAGTGTGCAAGATTTGGACCTTGAGGATGTTGAGGCATTGATGAAACCATTGGAATCTAGATTGAGTGAGGGAGTGGACTATTAGGGTTTGATTGTTGTATATATATGACATATGTGAATCTGATTAGATGTTATGATTATGGATTGTGTTCTTACATGATTCATTGATGATGCAGGCTGATGATAGCTTGTCAACCAGACTCACATGTGGAGTATAGGGGTCATGCACAACTACCAGAATGTTGAGGGAGAGGTGTGGACAACAACCCTGCCACAACCTACTAGCAGTCCCATCGTGGCTTGAACTGTAGGTTAACAACTACCTAGTTCGAGAATACCCACGATTTCATGAGGATAGACTGCAACAGTCGCTCACAATGATTCCAAGTGGTCTTATATCTTAGAGGCCCTTTGTCTACCACAAGATCACCTGGAGGAGTATTGAATCCAGGGTTTTTTAATGTCTACCAAGTCATTCAAGAGGTGAGTGGCACCCTTGGAGCACATAATGTGTCCTGAAGGGCACGTCCCGCAAGAAATATAGAAAGAGGTGAGTGGCACCCTTGGAGCATGTAGTGTGTCCTAAAGGGCACGTTGTACAAGGGAAACAAAATGAGGTGAGTGGCACCCTTGGAGCACCTAGTGCATATGGAAGGGCACCTCACATTGTTAAATAATAAGAGAATAAACCTATATGGCCTTAGAATGAATAATGCGATAATAAATATTTAAAAACATTTTCCCTAATAAATTGTCGCCCAACCTCGAAAATTAAAATCTAGTTCTAAAGTAATACTTGTGGTAATTTTTTTTTAATAATAATCATGATTAAACATGTGATGAAAAGGGGGTAAGAAAGTTTATTAAATTATTCAAATCAAATTATTGAGGGATTTAAAATTTTAAAATGGAAATGATTATTTTGTTACACATGCTAATTAAATTTTATTAATTAAAAAGAAAAAGGGGGAAAAGATAATTCTCTACACCTACTGATTTGAGTTTAGATGAAAGGGGAAAGAGGGAAATTTAAAAAGGATTAGGAAACTGAGGGAAAAAGGGGGAAACATAAATAAAAAGGGAAACATAAGGAAAAAGCAGAATGACCAAGTTAGCAAGGAATCTTTCCTGTAAGAACCTTCTAAATTGAACTCAACTAGTAAATTAGTAAAGGGAAAGTCATTAAATTGTGGAAGGGAATATGGGGACACCTAGGAGTGATTCTATGAATTCTTTTAGGTGGGTGAGGGAAATAAGAGTAATTAAACAATTAATGAAATTAATTTTTGGTGCAACGAAGGGGATGGGTGACACATGTACGAGGAGAATTTTTTTGAATTAAATTATTGAACAATAAATTAAATGGGAATTTGGGAAAGAAGTGACTGAGAAATTCTATATAAAGGAGTGATGCAGGAGCATCGCCAACACGTCAAGCAAGCCAGCACGGAGACAAGAGATAGCTGGACAATCCAACATAATTTTTGAAACACCTTGAAAGTTGTTGCGCAAACATTAATGTGAAAATTTAATGAAGAGCACTTGTATATTGTAATGGACCTTGAGCGGATTGCTCTTGTCCTTAGTAGGTAGGAGGAATTTAAGATAGTTAATGCAGGTAGACAGAAAATTAATTCTAGACTATACAGTTGTAGAGCGCAAGAGGGAAATGGGATATAGACACCCTCATTGTGTATTGTAACATTATTCAGGAAGATTGATGAAGCATTTTTTAGCAAGAGCATGCAGAGAGCTGTGTAAGAACACCCATGTACATATATTTGAATTAATAGAAGAGTTTGATTCAAATTCATGGTTTTGTGTCTGTTCTCTATGTATTAATGTTGATATGCTCATGAATGGTTGCTTCCTATTATACATTTTATTTTACATGCTGTGTATATGATTTCATGTCTGAATTGAAGTCTGAAAGGGTGAAGGAATGAGTTTCAATTGTTTCTCTATTTGAGCCAGAGAATTCCTGCAAGAAGTGCAATTGAAGTGTCCACAAGGAGTGCGTTGACAGAGGGTTCAGATAGAGAGAACTTTTTTTCTCATTTACCCCAAAGGTGCAGTTGGACACAGGAGCCGTGCAAGGAGTACGCAGGCTGGGTAGAAGTCTCAGGATTGTGAACCCGAGTGAAGTATCGAAGGACTTCTACTCTATACATGCGCAGAGTCGAAGGACTTCAACACTTGGATGTGGTTGAAGGTTTTCCGCAAGGAGTGCGTGCAAGAGAGTTTTCTGAAGGACTTGAAAGCTGTGGGAAAAGCTCAGGAAGGATAGGCCTTTGAGTTTTTTGAAGAACAGTGAAGAAAATTTGTGCCTTGAAGGTTGGAAAGAAGCGTCGTAAGTTACATGCAGGTGGACGAGTTCCACGAAGGAGTACTTAGCTCATTTCGCATGAATCGCCAAGGAGAAACGGATGGTCAGTATTCTCTGAGGAGAATTCATGACATCCCGTGGATCGTCAGATCTCACCAAGGTGCAGGGGAGATATGATGTCATATTCTCTAGAGGGTCGAAGCTCAGGAGGGCTAGAGCCATTGATCAGGGCCACGAGGACCGTTGGATATACACGTATATCGTGTATCGGGGTTTCGTATACCGAAACTCCAAATTATTGCAACAAGAATCGCGATACATGATATCCTGACAAGTCGAAGGACAGTGTGTGGGCCACAGTGGATTCAATGAGTGGAGGACAGGTGGCACGATCTATCGGAGTTTCGTAGCGAGAAGTGTCGAAAACATTGCATCATGATTCGTGAAATCATGAACCCCGAATTCCCAATAGAGGTGACGGGGCGTTGAAATGTCAACTCACATGCGTGTTGGGAAATCGACATATCGGGAGTTGAGAGTCGGTAAAACAAAGTGTTCAACATCGCGTGTAGTGAAATCATGATAGGAGAAGTTACGACAGGTAAGGGAAAGGTCAGCGTTGACTGAGGTGTCGGGTCTCGGCGATCCAAGAGTAAAACATTCGATCACTGACCTCGTGAAGTCGTGAAGTCCGATTCCCCGATAAGTAAAGGAAGGGGATCGTGTGAGAGTTTTGTGGGTGTAGATTTCTGGATAGGGAAATAGAAGAATGTTTCAGTTCTTTGGGCCGAAAGGAAGAGAAGATCCTGTGAGCGGGTGCGGCTACGTCAGTTTGGTATCAGAGCCTGATTCTTGTCTGTACATTTCAAGCAAGGGAGGCATAAGAGGTAAGGAGAACTCTAATACACAACGTCAGTTTGGTATCAGAGCACATAAATATTCTTTGCTTTCTATAGCAGAGAAGAGAAGAATTCACCATGCCGCCAAGGAGAGATAGACAGTCACCCGATCCAGAGGATAAGGAGGTGCAGAGAAGAAGAGGCAGGAAAATGGCAGATCCAGCCATAGAGAGACAAATGCGTGATCTCCGAGAAAGACTCGAAGACATGGAGACAGCGCAAAGATGCACAGCTAGTGCGAGGGATCTGAGTGATTTCGAAAGAGATATTGAGGTTGAACGAGAAGAGGAAGTTGCAGCTAAGGATGCATCAAACGAGCGTTTGATCAGAGCTATTTCCAGGATGGGTGCAAGAGAAAAGATGAACATTCTAGTTTACAAGGGAAATTTGGATGCAGAGGAGCTTCTAGATTGGATTAGAGCTCTTGATACATACTTCGACTATGAATATGTCGAAGAGAACAAGAAAGTCAAGCATGTTGTTACATTCTTGAAGGGACATGCATCCTTGTGGTGGGATGAACTACAAGATGACAGACGCTGCAAGGGCAAGGAGAAGATCAAGAGTTGGGATCGAATGATCACAAAGATGAAGGAGAAATTCATCCCGAGGGACTATCAAATTACTTTGTTCAGGAGAATGCAGAACCTGAGACAGAAGCTAATGACAGTGAAAGAATACACTGAGGAGTTCTATAAACTGAACATCAGGGCAGGTCATTAGGAGAGCGATGATGAAAAAGTTTTCAGGTATATGAATGGCCTGAGATATGATATCCAGGATGAGATGAGCATGGTAACCATCTAGACGGTGGAAGATGCTTATCAGATGGCTCTGAAATCTGAAGAGAAGTTGAGCCGAAAGAAAGGTCAAAGGGGCTGAGGTAGAAGTCATCCCAGAGGCAAATCAGTTACCCAGGACAAATTCCAGAAGCCCAAGGAGGAATGGAAGAAACCTCAGAATCACACAGAGAGAGGTGGAAGTTCACAGAGAGGAAAGCATATTGAGCAGAGAGGATATTATGCTAACAACAACACTTTTCTTCGTACTAGAGGTAGAGGAAGAGGAAGAGGTGGAGTAATCACATGCTTCACATGCGGGAAGAATGGGAACAA
>JZKD02S1879303.1:37729-80064 GCA_000966675.3 Picea glauca
AGTCACTTCTTTCCCAAATTCCCATTTAATTTCTTGTTTAATAATTTAATTCAGAAAAATCCTCCCCATACACTTGTCACCCATCCCCTTCATTGTACTAGAAATTAATTTCATTAATTATTTAATTACTCCTATTTCTCTCACCCACCTAAAATCATTCCTATAATCGCTCCTAGGTGTCCCCATATTCCCTTACACAATTTAATGACTTTCCCCCTTATTAATTTACTAGTTGAGTTCAATTTAGAAGGTTCTTAAAGGAAATATTCCTTCCTAAATTGGTCATTCTGTTTTTTCCTTATGTTTCCCTTTTTCTTTTTGTTTCCCCCTTTTTGCCTTAGTTTCCTAATCCTTTTTAGATTTCCCTCTTTCCCCTTTCATCTAAACTCAAATTAGTAAGTGTAGAGAATTATCTTTTTCCCCTTTTTATTTTTAATTGATAAATTTTAATTAACATGTGTAACAAAACAACCATTTCCCTTTTAAAAATTTAAATCCCTCAATAATTTGATTTTAATAATTTAATCAACTTTCGTAACCCCTTTTCGTCACATTTTTAATGATGATTATTATTATTTTTATCCTTTTACCACAAGTATTACTTTAGAACTAGATTTTAATTTTCGAGGTTGGGGGACAATTTATTACGGAAAATGTTTTTAAACCGTTCTTCTCACATTATTCATTCTAAGGGTATCTAGGTTTATTCTCTTATTATTTAACAATGTGACGTGCCTTTCAGGATGCACTAGGTTCTCTAAGGGTGCCAATCATCTCATTTTGTTTCCCTTGTGCGACGTTCCCTTTAGGAATCACTACGTGCTCCAAGGGTGCCACTCGCCTCTTTTTGTTTTTCTTACGCAACGTTCCCTTCAGGACACACTATGTGCTCCAAGGGTGCCACTCGCCTTTTGACCGACTTGGTAGACATAAAAAACTCCTGGAGTCAATACTCTTCCAAGTGATCATGTGGGATACTGAAGGCCTCTAAGGAATAATTCCCTTGTCTTATTGTGCGCCCCTTAGAATCATCATGAGTGGTTGTCGCAGTCTTCCCTCATGACATCGTTGGTATTCTCGAACTAGGTAGTTGTTAACCTATAGTTTTAGCCACGACGGGAGTGCTAGTAGGTTATGGTAGGGTTGTTTTTTACACCTCTCCCTCAACGTCTCTAGTAGTCGTGCGTGACTCCTCTACTCCACATGTGATTCTAGTCGGCAAGCTATCGTCAGCCTGCATCATCAACGAATCATGTAAGAACAAAATCATTAATCATAAGATCTATGCAGATGCACATATGTCATATATATAAAACAATCAAAACCCAATAGTCCACTTCCTAACTTGATCCAGAGTCCAAGAGTTTCAATGATGCCTCAACATCCTCGAGGTCCAAATCCTGCACACTCGAGAGAACCGAGTCAATATAACCTGTCTAAGTCAATATAGAAAAATAACATACAATCACATCCATAATTCCTCATAATAATAATCATCAATCAATGGTATAATAATTGGGATCTCTTGCAAGAAAGTGTCCTCAAAGAATCACTTCTCTTAGTGCATGAAAGAGAAGGATGTTACAAACACCCCCTCTTGGTCTAAAATTCATCCCAAAGTTTCACAGTATATAAGTGCCAAAATAATGTGTATCACATTATCATAAGTCTATCTATCCAATAAAAATGGAAACAATTGGTGCATATCATATGGGTTCTTCGAGGTCTCCAGGTGAGGACTATAGTTATCTTGCTGCACCTTGACCGCATCTACTATTTGACATCATAGCTGTCAAATGAGATGATATAGGATGCATATAATCTCAGTCGTAAGCGCACCCTCATCCAACACCCACAAGGTTCTCAAGTCAAAACATGTGTAGGATCACTAATCATAATGTCTCAAACAGATACGTGAAAGACATCGTGCATACACCTCAAGAATCAGACAAGATTAGTGATTAGGCCATGGACCTCTCTTTTCCACAATCTTGTAAGATCCCACGAACATAGAATATAGTTTATCACCTTTTTCCAAACTTGATTGAACTCTTATGCGGTTTCAGCTGCAAAAATACTCGATCACCACATCTTAACTACGGTCGACATGACGCCCATCGACATAACTCTTCTGTCGATCCTTCTCTTCCTTGATCCTTTGTCTTATAGTTTTCATTTAATATTCCATTTCTTGGATCGCTTGCAGGCCCACCAGGACCCTTTCCTAAAGTTGATCCCAACTCAAAGGAATCTGACACAGTCACCCCTAAAGAATCTCGAAGGGTGCCATCTTAATGGTTCTTTGGTAACTGTTGTTATAATCGAATTCTACCAGTGACAATAATTATTCCCAACACTTTTTTTGGTCCATCCCGTACATGTGAAACATGTATTCCACAACTTGGTTTGTTCATTAGGTCTTCTCGTCTGTCTCAGGGTGATATGCAGTACTAAAGTTAATTTGGGTTCCTAAGGCCTCTTGGAAACTATTCCAAAATCATCTAGAAAACACTAATCCATGATCAGATATAATCGTCTTAGCAACACCATGCAGCCTCACAATCTCAATGATTAAAACTCTAGCTATGTTAGGTGCCTGATATGTCGTATGCATAGGAATAAAATGATCACTCTTCGTACGAGTGTCGACTACCAAAAAAATCAAGTCACGTCTCCTTGCCATCAGTGGCAATCCAACAATGAAATCCATCGAAATAACGTCCCATTTCGATTCTGGAATAGGGTGTGGTTGTAGTAATCCTGTTGTATATCTATGTTCATCCTTTACCAGCTGACATTCTAGATATCTAGCCACATAGTTTACTATGTTTTCCTTTATTCCCTTCCAGAAGAATAAGGGTTTGAGGTCTTCCCTCATCTTCATGACTCCTGGGTGGGCCATGAACACTACTCTGTTAGCCTCGTTTAGGATCAAAATCCTCAACTTGTCATTCAGTGGTACGTAAATCCGATTTTTAAACCTCAATAATCCATCGTTGTCAAACATAAATCCTTCAAATCTTGGTACCATCATTGTGTTTTTTCCATCAAAATCCTCGACCTCTTGGTACCATTCATCGTCATGCTGTAAAGTTAGAATATTTTCACATAGATTTGTCTGAAGAGGAAACAATAAAAATATGCATGGTCTCCGACTCAATGTATCTGCCACTTGGTTCATTGTTCCTTTTATGTAAGAAATCTCAAAATCGTACTCACTAAGTAATTCCAACCAACGTTTTTGTCACGCGTTCAGGTCACTTTGCGTAAATATGTGTTGTAGTCCACAATGGTCCGTCTTTATTTCAAATTTTTTTCCAACAAGGTAGTGTCTCCAAACCTTCAAGGCATATACAATGGCTAAAAAATCAAAATCATGCATCGCATAGTTCTCCTCCTTCCTTCTTAGTTTCCTCGATATGTAAGCAACCACTCTATATTCTTGCATAAAGAATCCGCCTAAGACTTCCTTGGATTTGTTAGTGAATACCAAGAATTCCACTTCCATGTAAGGGACCTTTAGTATCGGTGTTGTTGTCAACATCTTTGATCATATAAAATGCTTCTGCGCATTTGTCGACCCAAACAAACTTCTTGTTCTTCTTATGCAGTTTAGTAATCAGATGTGCTATCTTTAAAAATCCCTCAATGAATTGTCGATAGCATCCTGCTAAAACCATGAAGCTACACACTTTTGGGACATTTTTCGATGTAGGACATTCCATAATATCCTAGAGCCTTGTTGGGTCAATGGTGATACCTCCGCCAGAGATGACATTACCTAAGTAGTGATTCCTCGATTAATAAAATAAGTATTTGGAAAAATTCCCATACAGTTTATGCTCTTTCACACACTATAGTACAAAGCACAATTGCTCTTCATGCTCCTCCATCATCCAAGAGTAAATCAAAATATCATCAATGAATACTTCGATGAAATTGTCCAAGTACTCACAGAACACCCCATTCATAAAACTCATAAATACCCCTGGGGCGTTTGTCAGTCCAAATGGTAAAACACTAACTCATAAAGACCAAACCTTGTCTTAATGGTGGTCTTAGGGACATCATCCTCCTTGATTCGTAATTGGTGATACCCTGATCTCAGGTGGATCTTGGAAAAAACCGTCGCACCCCTTATATGATCGAATAGATCATCAATCCTTGGCAATGGATACTAACTCTTGATCGTTGCCTTGTTCAATTAACAATAGTCAATGAAAAATCTCCACGAACCATCCTTATTTTGTACGAAAATAACAGGTGCACCCCATGGTGACACACTTGGACATAGAAGTCCCAGGTCCAACAACTCCTTCAGTTGCATTCTCAACTTTTGTAGCTTAGGGGTTGACATATGATAAGGCGTTCTCGTTATTGGTTCAATCTCTAGTTTTATTTCTATGGTAAAATCCAATTCCCTCTCTGGTAGCATCCCAGGTAACTCCTCAGGGAAGACATCTGCAACTCTCTCACCACAGGAAGGTTTTCTAGACCTTCTACTACTCCCTTCTTATTTAACAGAAGGATCTCATAAAGCGTACATCCCTTGTGCATGATATTTTGTAACTACAAGGAAGAGATAAAACTCGGGGAAATTCCCTGGTTCCGACCTATAATCACGCATCTTTGTCCCTCATCATCGACCAATCTCAATGGTTTTGTCTTATAGTTGTGTATCGCCTCATGCAATTCCAATCATTCCATACCGATCACGATGTCATAAGATCCTAAGATCGTCACATACAGGTTGGCCCTGGTGAAAAAATTTCCCAAGTTAAGGGTACAACCCATAACCTTTCCTCCAACCTTCTGTTTGGCTTCTGAATCCATCTCTACAAAGTTAAACTCATCCTGTTCAACTTCCTTTACCTTAATCCTTTTTAGCATTGCACCAAGATATTTCAAAATACTAAGGGTCTGGTCAACAATAGTACCTGACGTCTCGAGCACAGTCGATTAGTGCTCTACCTGATAGTTATTCACTATTACATGAATCTAATTGGCCTTTCCCAAACTCCCATGGTAGTGGGTTTGGTTGATCCAGATGCTCCAACCCTTTCCTCTGGGTAGTAATGCTGGTCATGTGGCTCCCCACAATCCAACAGACTTTCTTGAATCTAGTATTCCTGGTACCCGAACTAGAAGTTGCATTCTAACAATAAGGACAAACTCAAACTTCTTGACCTTAAGTTTCTGGGTAATTTTGTGCGGAGCATACCAAAACAACTCCAAAATGGGCCTCATACTCAGGCTCCATACGACTGCCTCGTCACAAGGCATCTAACTTGTGGAGCTAATGCTCAATGAATTCCTCATAAATATACCTCTCTTGTAACCATTGCTCGAACAGTTCCTGTGGAATGTCATCGACGACCATGTTCAAATGTGGTAGGAGCATCTTCCATCATAGAAGAGCGCTCCCCTTCAGTTGAAAGACCACCATGCAGACCTTCATGTTGGAGGTCGTAATCGTGAAGTGTGAAGAACAACGCATTTCGCTACAACCATGCCTCGATGACACAACCATCCACGACACTCATGGACTCGATAACTCAAATTTCTCGAGTTCTCGGTGGATGCTAATGGTACTACCTAGAGCATGTTGTCGACCCTCAAGAGTACAGTTGCCCTAGCCTCATCTCAATACCGATGGTGAATCAAGGCCCTTTGATATTACCTGGAAGGGCCTTGTTAGACCATAATCATCCCTTACAACAAGTGAATCCAGTGCGAAGAATTTTCTTTCTCCTTGGGGATTTGACTCCGAGGGTGCAGGAACGTCTGGAGGCATCGCACCACCTTCCATGCACCATGTTGTGAAACTCTGAGGCATCTTCTTAATGCGATCACCACATGGACATGCTAAGGTTTTTAATTAACGCAAGGGTTAATACTCAAGGGTTTACTACAGTGGAAAGACTAGTGATTCACAGTAGCAGGGTTGAACCTGCTCTGATACCATATGTAACGACCCTAATCGTTACAACTAAAAGGGAATAAAAAGAAATTCTTGACTTTTTTTTTGTAGGTAGTAAGGAAAAGACTACAAAGATAACCACACCCTGGTGACAGATACAACACCTACATATTAGGCAACAAACAACAACAACTCTACATGCTGGCACATCAAGAAACTAGGTGAAGCATGCGCAAAATAAGAAATAATGACTACATGTCCGACACAAACACGACCACGCCAGTAACATAAGAACATCATCCCCCATCCCAACACAATGACCTCAACGACCAGTAACTAGAACCTCTATGGTGTGCAACCCAACGCGTGAAGAAATTACAACCCAGGTGCTAAAAACAACTTATCGATCAACAACACTCACACGGGAAGCATAGTCTCTGGCCAAGTTATCCTTCACCTCTACCCAATAGGGCTCGCCATGATCCCCTTATCAGAAATCATGTCGTCCCCATGTGATATGCACGACACCATAACTGGACCGTCAACATAATATGAAATCAAGGCACTAGGAGACTAAGATAGCTGACAAGAAAATGATGCCCGCACACCCAAACAAAAATTCGATAGGACACCAAATGAAAAAAGAAACCGAGCAACTATCCAAAAAAGTTTAGTTTCCTACGAGGCAAACCTGTGAGGTGAAACCACTATGACCAACCACTAATTCAATTCGCGTTAAGGCACAAGTCTATGACATTGCATCAACAATGAATTGAACATGATGCAATTGACACTATTTAGTGACAAGGCTCCATCATGTACCTAAAATAGTCTTTATAAAGGTAAAAACATTCAATGATAGATATAATATTAACACTATTTAATTTTTATATAACATTTGAATAACTATGTCAACCCTTTTGATTTAATTAAACTTAAATAACCCAAGGAGATCCTCGGTGAACCAACTCTCCAATTTATTCACTAAGGTTGAACCCCATCCTCTATTCCATCTAACTATACGTGAATTTTCATCACTATTCCAATATCATTACACAACATAACGATAAAATTCCATTAAACACTATCCCTTTAAACAACATAATTCCATTAATATCATTACAGCATATGATATGATTCAATTAAAATTCTATCCTATTAAACAACATAATTCCATTGATATCATTTAAATAACATAACAATACGATTCAATTAATATCATTAAACAACATCACTATATAAATCAATTAAAAATCCTCCTTTTAAACCATGTTGCTATCAAGGCATCGTTGTCTTTTACCTGTAATTCATTGTCCATTGGAACTGCAACATAATATTTCACTATCCTTTACATGCATGATCTAAATGTATGTTAACATGCACACTACTGAATACAACAATGTAAAATATATTATTACTAACTATTCAATTTATGTGTATAAATACAAATAAACCTATGACTATCCATCAATAATTAGCTATCAACCAATCGCTGACAGTGGAATGAAGGGATACTTAGACTGTACCATCGCTGTCCATTCCTGTGTAAAGGACTTAGTCGGTTATGATTACATAAAGCGTTGACATGGTGCAGTTACTCACAGAGTTAAATATTAAATGCGGATTCAAGTAGACAATCACATAGTTAAGTATGTAAATGATTGCAGGGGTTAACATGTCTCAAGCTAAGTTACAAGATAAAGTCGATGTGCACATAGACAGTGTAGGGTGCCCCATTAAATTGTTGATCGATATATTTAATGTGCAGTCCAAAAATGTATTGATACATAGTCTTATAAAGCGTTGGCATTGATATAAGTTAATGTTAACAAGCAACCATAAATAAATTCCCTGTCTCTTAGAGTAAAAACGCAAGTGTAACATTGGTGTGCAAATTGGCAGAGAGTAAATTGGTACAATAAATTTTGCATAGTAAATTATTTTTTTTTGCACAGGAAGGAAAATTGGCACAGTAAGTTAATTCGCACAGGTAAAGTAAAAACACAATGGGTGTTCACCAGGGAGGGCATTTAAACGTCGAGTTAAATATCCAAGAATATATTAAAAACCCATGGAATCTGAGAGCAGGTGAAGACAACAACAACAGAGATTACAATATGTGGGCTCACGCCCCCTTTTTGGTGTGTATAAAACTCACTCAAGTATAGAAGAGGATCAATAGTTGGTGTGACCTTACATAAAAGAGGAGATGCTTCATTGAAGAAGGTGAAGTGACAATCTACAAAATGATTATCAAAAAGGATAGTTTCATGAATGACTAAATGAGTTACAGAAGATACATCTGGTGTTAGAGAATATTGTCAACAACTTTATCCTTGTCATTGGAGTGAGATGACGGGAGAGAGACCATAAACTTGAAGACATCCAAATTGATAAGCTCGACCATATGTTTGTTGGAAGAAAAAAAAACCAGAGATGGTGGGGATCCATAGGAGAGTTCAGATATCTAGAGATTGTTCTAAGAGGACCCGTCAATGCCTTAAGTTGTGACATAGAGATTGTAAGATGATATGACCTGTTATCATCCAATTTTCAGACAAATATTCAATTTTTTACCTAAACTGTGAACATTTGGGTATTCCTGGATTTCCAAATATTTCGTAGTCGAGGGTGTTGAAAAGAAGAGAACATTGCCATTAAATAAAATAAACATAGAGTTATGTTTCCAGGAAGGTATTCAACATAGAGCTAAATTAACCAACAATATATAAAAATGCAGAGTAAAAAATTTCATGGTTTAGTACATCGAAAACTTATAGTAAATTTCCATCAGAAATAATAAATCACAGAGTAAAGTATGGGTTAAAGACACAGAGCTATTCACCATCAAACTGTAAACAATTGCAGAGAAAAACATTTTTTGGTTGAATACTTACAGTGGGAAAAGATGAGAAATACATAGAGGTATTCAATGGCAAGAAAGCATAAGAGAATCAATCAACCAAAAAAAATCAACAGGGTTAGATGGTTGGGAAACATCCTTTGCTCATCATCCACACACAAAAAAAAAGGGCATTAGGATCTATAGGTCTATTAAAACCGAAGTGACGACCATCAATCCAGCTTCTGGTCGACTTCTTAGGCATGGACTGATGAAATAGGGATGAGGATGAAGTAAAAGGTACAACTATTGAAAAAAATCAGTAAAACTGATAGGACAGTCACATCATTCAGGGATCAAATGTCAAGGGAATCAAGTCAAGTAGCGAGCTTAAGGCTATCAGGAATTTAAGTTATTGATTAAACTACTAAGTCAAACACCTTATTTACACAGTTAAAAGTACAGAATGAAAGTGTAAGGTCAATACTAATCTACCATGCATAATAAAAGTAAGTGTACCGTAGCCCAAGTCGTCCTCTATGAGTCATTGTCCCACGTGCTTCATGCAGCTCCCACTTGCCAAATGATGTGACTTCAGCGATACCTCCCAGCCAATGCTAGGGGTACTCTTCTTCCCACTTATCCCCCTGAATTGCAAAGGGGCCACACACACTAAACCAGAGATCAAATTGCTCCCATATCACCTCGCAAGGCCGAGCTACCACTCCTCACCGAGTTGGGTATCCCAACTCCCACAAGCTAAGTCAATCAAGTCCAAAATTCTACAACATAACATTACGCATGAAAGAAGAGATCCATCCTTGTCCTTCTCCCTCCTTTATATAGAATTCCTCAGTCACTTCTTTACCAAATTCCCATTTAATTTATTGTTCACTAATTTAATTCAGAAAAATCCTCCCCGTACATGTGTCACCCCTCTCGTTCGTTGCACCATAAATTAATTTCATTAATTATTTAATTACTCCTATTTCCCTCACCCACCTAAAAGCATTCCTAGAATCGCTCCTAGGTGTCCCCATATTCCCTTACACAATTTAATGACTTTCCCCCTTACTAATTTACTAGTTGAGTTCAATTTAGAAGGTTCTTAAAGGAAAGATTCCTTGCTAAGTTGGTCATTCTTCTTTTTCCTTATGTTTCCCTTTTTCTTTATGTTTCCCCCTTTTCCCCTTAGCTTCCTAATCCTTTTTGAATTTCCCTCTTTCCCCATTCATCGAAATTCAAATTAGTAAGTGTAGAGAATTATCGTTTTACCCTTTTTCTTTTTAATTAATAAATTTTAATTAGCATGTGTAACAAAAAATCATTTATCTTTTAAAATTTTAATCCCTCAATAATTTGATTTTAATAATTTAATCAACTTTCTTACCCCCTTTTCATCACATGTTTAATGATGATTATTATTATTTTTATTTTTTACCACAAGTGTTACTTTAGAACTAAATTTTAATCACGACCACTACTCGTCTGACAAAATCACGACCACGCTAGCAAGCTAAGAACAACGTCCCCCATCCCGACGGAACGGCCTCAACGACCAGTAACTAGAACATCTATGGTGCACAACCAAATGCGTGAAGGCGTTACAACCCAAGTGCTAACAACAACTTACCAATCAACAACACTCACACGAGAAGCACAATATCTAGCTAGGTTATCCTTCGCCTCTACCCAATAAGGCGTGCAATGATCCCCTTATCAGAAATCATGCCATCCCCATGTGATAGGCGCGACACTGTAACTAGACCCTCAACACAAGATGAAATCAAGGCACTAGGAGACTGAGATAACTGAAAAGAAAATGATACCGCACATCCAAACAAAAAGTCGACAGGACACCAGATGACAAAACAAACTGAGAAGCTATTCGAAAAAGTTTGGTTTCCAACAAGGAAAACTTGTGAGGTGAAACCACTATGACCAACCATTAATTCAATTCTCCTTAAGGCACAAGGCTATGTCATTTCATCAACAATGAACTGAACATGATGCAATTGACACTATTTAGTGACAAGGCTCCATCATGTACCTGGAACAGTCTTTATAAAGGTAAAAGAATTCAGTGATAGATATAATATTAACACTATTTAATTTTTATATAAAATTTGAATAACTATGTCAACCCTTTTTATTTAATTAGACTTAAATAACCCAAGGAGATTCCCGATAAACCAACTCTCCAATTTATTCATTAAGGTTGAACCCCATCTTGTGTTTCATCGACCTATAGGTGAATTTTCAACACTAATCCAATATCATTACACAACATAATGATAAAATTCCATTAAAAACTATCCCTTTAAACAATATAATTCCATTAATATCATTACAACATACGATATAATTCAATTAAAACATTATCATGTTAAAAAACATAATTTCGTTGATATCATTTAAACAACATAACAATACGATTCAATTAATATCATTAAACAACATCACTATATAACTCAATTAAAAAGCTACCTGTTAAACCATGTCGCTATCAAGGCATCATTGTCTTTCACCTGTAATTCGTTGTCCATTGGACCTGCAACATAATATGTCGCTATCCTTTACATGCATGATCTAAATGTATGTTAACACACATGCTATTGAATACAAGACTGTAAAATATATTATTACTGACTATTCAATTTTTGTCTATAAATACAAATAAACCTATGACTATCCATCAATAATTAGCTATCAACCAATCACTGAAAGTGGAATGAAGGGATACGCGGACTGTACCGTTGTTGTCCATTAAGATGGATTTAATATAATTTAAAGGAATTAGCCGGTTATCATTACATAAAGTGTTGACACAGTGGAGTTACTCACAGAGTTAAATATGAAACTCGGATTCAAGTAGATAATCGCAGTGTGAAATATGTAAATGATTGCAGGGTTTAACATGTGTCAAGATGAGTTATAGAATAAAATTGATGTGCACATAGACAACATGGGGTGCCCCATTAAATCATTTACCGGTATATTTAATGTGCAGTGCAAAAATGTACTGATACGTAGTCTTATAAAGCATTGGTGTTGATATAAGTTAATTTTAACAAGAATCCATAAATAAATTCCCTGTCCGTTAGAGTAAAAATGCAGGTGTAACATTGGTGTGCAAATTGGCAGAGAGTAAATTGGTACAGTAAATTTTTCACAGTAAATTAATTTTTTTTGCACAGGAATGTAAATTGGCACAGTAAGTTAATTCACACACTTAAAGTAAAAACAGAGGGGGTGTTCACTAGGGAGGGCATTTAAATGCCGAGTTAAATATCCATGAATATATTAAAACCCCATGGACTCTGAGAGTAGGTGAAGACAACAATAGCAGAGATTGCAAAATGTGGGCTCATGCCATCTTTTTGGTGTGTATAAAACTCACTGAAAGATAGCAGAGGATCAATAGTTGGTGTGACCTTACATGAAAAAGGAGATGCTTCGCTGAAGAAGGTGAAGTGGAAATATGCAAAATGAATATCGAAAAGGACAGTTTCATGAATGACTAAATGAGTTACATAAGATACATTTGGTGTTAGAGAATATTGTCAGCAACTTTATCCTTGTCATTGGAGTGAGATGATGGGAGAGAGACCATAAACTTGAAGACATCCAAATTTATAAGCTCGAACATATGTTTCTCGGAAGAAAAAAAAACAAGGATGGTGGGGATCCATAAGAGAATTCAAATATTCATTGATTGGTCCAAGAGGACTCGTCAATGTGTTAAGTTGTGACATAGATAGTGTGCGATGATATGACCTATTATCATCTGGCATTCAGACAAATATTTGTTTGTTTACCTAAACTGTGAGAATTTGGGTATTCCTGGATTTCCAAAAATTTCGTAGTCGAGGGTGTTGAAATGCAGAGAACATTGCCATTAAATAAAATGAAATTCGAGTTATGTTGCCTCGAAGGTATTATAACACAGAGTTAAATTAACCAACAATATATAGAAATGCAGACTTAAAAATTTTGTGGTTTAGTACATTGAAAACTCAGAGTAAATTTCCATCAAAAATAATAAATCGCAGAGTAAACTATGGGTTAAATATGCAGAGCTATTCACCATCGAACTATAAACAATTGCAGAGAAAAACATTTCTTGTTTGAATACTTTCAGTGGGAAAAGATGATCAATACGGAGAGGTATTCAATCGCAATAAAACACAATACAGTCAATCAACCAACAACAATACACAAGGGTAGACGACTGGGCAACATCCTCCACTCATCATCCATGGATAGAAAAGCAGGGAATTAGGATCTATAGGTATATTAACACCGAAGTGATGACCGCCGATCCATCTCTTTCCTAACTGCTTAGGCGTGGACTGATGAACTAGGGATGAGGATGAAGTAAAATTTACAACTCCTCACCAAAATCAGTAAAATTGATAGGACAGTCGCAACATTCTAGGATTGAATGCCAAGGGAATCAAGTCAAGCAACGAGCTTAAGGCTATGAGTAATTTAAGTTCTTGATTAAACTTCTAAGTCAAACACCTACTTCACAGAGATAAAAGTACAGAATGAAAGCATAAGGTCAATAGTAATCTACCATGAAAAATAAAAGTAAGTGTATCATAGCCCAAGTTGTCCACTCTGAGTTGTTGTCCAGCGTGCTCCATTCAGCTCCTGCTTTCCGGCCACTATGACTTCACCGATACCTCCCAGCCAATTCTAGGGGTACTCTTCTTCCCCCTTAGCTCCCCAAGATGGAAAGGGGCCACACACACTAAACCTGAGATCAACTAGCTCCCAGCTTGCCTCACAAAGCTGAGCTACTAGTCCTCACCGAGCTGGGTATCCCAACTCCCACAAACTAAGTCAGTCATGTCCAAAACTCTAAAGAGTAACGTTATGCATGACCAAAGAGATCCATCCTTCTCCTCCTCCCTCCTTGATGCAGTCTCACCCACAAGCACGCCCGCTCACAGTATATTCTCTTCCTTTTGGCCCGAAGAACTGAAACGTTCTTCTATTTCCCTATCAAGAAATCTACACCCACAGAACTCTTGCATGATCCCCTTCCTTTACTTATCGGGGAGTTGAACTTCGCGACTTCGTGAGGTCAGTGATCGAACATTGTACTCTCGGATCACTGAGACCTGACACCTCAGTCAACGCTGACCTTTCCCTTACCTGTCGGGACTTCTCCTATCACAATTTCACTACTTGCGATGTCGAACACTTCGTTTTACCGAATCCCGACTCCCAATATGCTGATTTCCCGACACGCGTGCAATTTGACCTTTCAATGTCCCGTCACCTCTATTGAGAATTCGGGGTTCACGATTTCATGAATCCTGATGCAATGTTTTTGGAACTTCTCACTGTGAAACTCCGATCACTTGTGCCATCAGTCCTCCACTCGCTGACTCTGCTATGGCCCACAGACTGTCCTTCGACTTCTCGGGATATCGCATATCACGATATCGTGATTCCTATTGCAATAATTTGTAGTTTCAGTCTAGGAAACCCCAATACACAATATACGTGTATATCCAATGATCCTCGTGGCCCTGATCAACGGCTTTGGCCCTCCTAAGCTTCAAACCTCTAGAGAATATGACGTCGTATCTCCCCTGCACCTTGGTGAGATCTGAAAATCCATGCGATGTCATGAATTCTCCTCAGAGAATATTGACCGTCCGTTCCTCCTTGGCGATTCCTGTGAAATGAGATAAGTAATCCTTCATGGAACTCGTCCACCTGCACGTAACTTATGATGCCTCTTGCCAACCTTCAAGGCATGAATTGTCTTCACTGTTCTTCAACAAACTCAAAGGCCTATCCTTCCTGATCTTTTCCTACGACTTTCAAGTCCTTCAGAAAACTCTCTTGCATGCACTCCTTGCGGAAAACCTTCAACCACATCCAAGTGTTGAAGTCCTTCGACTTTGCACACATCTGCAGTAGCAGTCCTTTGATACTTCACTCAAGTTCGCAACCCTGAGACTTCTACCCGACCTGCACACTCCTTGCACGGATCCTGTATCCAACTACACCTTTGGGGTGAATAAGAACAAAAGGTATCTTTCTCTGAACCCTCTGTCAATGCACTCCTTGTGGACACTTCAACTGCACTCCTTGTAGGAATTCTCTGGCTCAAATAGAGAAACAATCGAAACTCATTCCTTCACCCTTTCAGACTTCAATTCAGACATGAAATCATATACACAACATGTAAAAGAAAATGTATAATAGGAAGCAACCATTCATGAGCATATCAACATTAATACACAAAGAACAGACACAAAACCATGAGTTTGAATCAAACTCTTATATTAATTCAAATATCTGTACATGGGTGTTCTTACATATCTCTCTACATGCTCTTGCTAAAAAATGCTTCATCAATCTTCCTGAATAATGTTACAATGCACAATGATGGTGTCTATATCCCGTTTCCCTCTTGCGCTCTTCAACTGTCTAGTCTAGAATTAATTTTCTATCTACCTGCATTAACTATCTTAAATGCCTCCTACCTACTAAGGAAGAGAGCAATCCGCTCAAGGTCCATTACAATATACAAGTGCGCTTCATTAAATTTCCACATTAATGTTCACACAACAACTTTCAAGGTGTTTCAAAAATTGTGTTGTCTTGTCCAGTTGTCTCTTATGTTAGTCTTGGCTCGCTTGACGTGTTGGTGATGCTCCTGCATCATACTCCCTCACTTGAAAACTTTCATGGGCTCCTGTCCATGAGCTCCTGCATGGTATGTCCATGCTTCTGTATCTCTGCTTCAGTCTCCCAGCTGGCATCTTCAACTGGATGATTCTTCCACTTGACTAGATACTCAAAGTATTTCTTTTGCCTGGTCCTCTTGCTTAATCTCTTGTCCAGTATGCACTCCATTTGCAGCTTCTCTGCAACTGGCATCTGTTTTGTCCACTGGATCATTGGCTGCTCATCTCTAGTTTCTACTTCTCCAAGCTTGTATGGGTAAAAATTTGAGATATTGAATATCAAAGATATTCCAATCCCATCGAGTAATTCAATCTCATAAGAGTTTACCCCAAACTTCTTCAAGACTTTACATGGCCCGATTTTCTTCATTTTCATCTTATTGTATGCTCCCCTCGGGAACCTTTCCTTTCTCAAATGTTCTAGAATTAAGTCACCAACCTCAAACTGAAGTTGTCTCTTATGTTAATATGTTCTGCGTTTATATTCTTGGCTTGATTTCAACAATCTCTCCTTCGCTTGGCTATGAAGTTCTTTCATTGCCTCTGCGAATTCTTCTACACTAGCGCTCCTAGTCACAGTCTGTTCTGAATCCATTACTTCAGAAATTCCTCTCAGCTGCATCCCATAGAAAATCTGAAATGGAATTTTCCCTGTACTCTGATTCACTAAATCATTATATGCGAATTATGCCTATGGCAATATATTGTCCCACTGGCTGTGGTGCTCTGTCACTAAGATTCTCAACAAGTCTCCCAAACTTTTGTTGACCACTTCTGTCTGTCCATCCGTCTGAGGATGATATGCTGAACTAAAAAACAAGTTAGTCCCCAACTGCTTCAATAAGGTCCTCCAGGAATGCCCTATGAACTTCGTATCTCTATTCGAAACTATACTCCTTGGTAAGCCGTGAAGTCGAATGACCTCCTTGAAAAACAAATTCACAATGTGAGTCTCATCGCTGGTCTTCTGACATGGAATGAAATGTGCCATTTTGGAAAATCTATCCACCACCACAAAGATTGAATCGACACCTCTTTGTGTCCTTGGCAACCCCAGCACAAAATCCATGCTAATTTCATCCCACGACCTCTCTGGTATGGGAAATGGTTGATAAAACCCCGCATTCTGCTTCCTTCCCTTCGAATGCTGGAAAATTCTACACTTGTCTACAAATATCTTGACATCCTCTCACATTCCTGGCCAAAAGTATGACTCATTCAGCTTCACGAATGTCTTGTCATGGCCAAAGTGTCCTGCCAATCCTCCACTGTGTTTCTCCTTCAGCAGATTCTCCCTCATGGAGCATTTCAGAATACACAGTTGATTACCCTTAAACAACAATCCTTCCTGGATCATATACTCCATCCATTTGCTTTGGTCTCTGAGAAATGGATTCTAAGTTGCTTCATACTCTTCTCCAAAATCCTGATCATCTGCGTACATGTCCTTGAGATCATAAAAGCCTAACGTTTTGACTCTAAACTCCTGCAATAGTAAACACTTCTTTCTCAAAGAATTAGCCACTTTGTTAGTAGTACTAGAAATATGTTTTATCACAAAAGTGAAATTTTGCATATACTCAACCCATTTAACATGTTTCTGATTCAAATTTTCCTGTTGAGTCACAAACTGCAGTGCATGATTGTCACTGTACAATACAAACTCTTTCGGGATCAAGTAATGCCTCCACTTCTTCAATGCTTGTATGATAGCATAAAAATCCTTATCATATGTGGAGTACTTCAATTTCACCTCATTCAGCTTCTCGCTGAAATATGCGACTAGCCTGTCTTCCTCACTTAAGACTGCCCCAATTCCAAATTCGCTTGCATCACATTTCACCTGAAATGTCTTCAGGAAATCCGGAAACACCAAAACTGGTTTTTCTGTGATCTTCCTCTTCAACAATTTGAAGCTCTTCTCAGCCTCTTCTGTCCAATGAAAATACTTATGCCGCTTCTTCACTATATCCATCATTGTTGTGCTAATTCCACTGAAATTCCTGATGAATTTTTGGTAGAAACTAGCCAATCCATGAAAAATTCTCACCTCAAAAATATTCTTTGGTGATGGCCAATTCTTGATTACCTCCACCTTCTCCAGATCCATCCTCAACTCATTTGCCAAAATAACAAATCCCAAGTAAATGAGCTCTATATTCATGAATGAGGACTTCTTCATATTTATCAATAGCTTCTCCTGCTGCAATCTCTGCATCATTGTAGCCAAATGCTTCATATGCTCTGCTGCGGTCTTACTGTAAATCAATATGTCATCCAAATATACAATGACAAATTTCCCAATGAACTCCTTCAGGACTTCGTTCATCAACCTCATGAAGGTACTTGGTGCATTTTTTAATCTAAACGGCATAACAAGCCATTCATACAACCCTTCGTTGGTTTTGAAGGTTGTTTTCCATTTATCACCTTCTCTCATGCGAATCTGGTGATATCCGCTTTTCAAATCAATCTTTGAAAAGTATTTTTCTCCACTCAAGCAATCCATTAGATAATCCATCCTTGGTAATGGAAATTTGAACCTAATGGTTATTTTATTAATCACCCTTGAATTAGTGCACATCCTCCAGCCTTCGTCTCTCTTCGGACTGAGTACTGTTAGAACAACACATGGACTCAAGCTTTCCCTCTCCAAAACTTTGTCCAACAAATCATGGACTTTCCTTTTAACCTCTTCATTCTCTTGTAATGTCAATCTATACACGGCTTTATTTGGAAAACTGGCTCCTGGTATGAGATCAATATGATGACTTACACTCCTAATCAGTGGCAACGAATGAGGTAATTCATCCACTATAATGTCAGCAAACTCTTCCGGTAGTTCTTGAACCTCCTTGGGTAAATCATCCACTCTTGTTCTAGTCAGAACAATCCTCCATTTTTTGACCACAATGAACTGTGGATCCTCCTTCTTCTTCACCTCTGTAAGAAGTTCCTTCCCACTCATGAGAAGTACAGTGTTTCTTACTTCTAGCTTCACCTCCTTATCCTTTATCGGAAGCAACATGTGTGTCCTCCCATTCTTCTCCAAGGTATATGTGTTCATTCACCCATCATGAATCACATTTATGTCATATTTCCATGGTCTACCCAGCAATAGATGAAAAACATCCATGGAAATAACATCACACAATATCTTATCATTATACCCTCCTATCTTGAATTCAACCAAGCATTGTTTAGTAATAGTTACCTGGTGTCCTTTATGTAGCCATGAAACTCTGTATGGGCTTGGATGATCAGTCGTCTCCAGCTTCATCTTATCTACCATATCTGTAGATATGAGATTATCCATGCTACCACTATCAACAATGACCTTGCATACCCTATCCTTGGTCTTGCAAGAAGTCCTGAAAATTCTGGTCCTTTGGACTAAACTTTCCACCTCCTTCTCAGGTGTTAAAAGGACTTTTCGCATCATGAGCGACCTTCCACCTTCAGTGTCTTTGGCCTCAACATCCCACCCCTGTGCCTCGGCGATGTGAGTCTCTCTAGTTTATCTCTTTTTCTCTGGACACTCGTAAGACTTGTTCCCATTCTTCCCGCATGTGAAGCATGTGATTACTCCACCTCTTCCTCTTCCTCTACCTCTAGTACGAAGAAAAGTGTTGTTGTTAGCATAATATCCTCTCTGCTCAATATNAATCATTTATCTTTTAAAATTTTAATCCCTCAATAATTTGATTTTAATAATTTAATCAACTTTCTTACCCCCTTTTCATCACATGTTTAATGATGATTATTATTATTTTTATTTTTTACCACAAGTGTTACTTTAGAACTAAATTTTAATCACGACCACTACTCGTCTGACAAAATCACGACCACGCTAGCAAGCTAAGAACAACGTCCCCCATCCCGACGGAACGGCCTCAACGACCAGTAACTAGAACATCTATGGTGCACAACCAAATGCGTGAAGGCGTTACAACCCAAGTGCTAACAACAACTTACCAATCAACAACACTCACACGAGAAGCACAATATCTAGCTAGGTTATCCTTCGCCTCTACCCAATAAGGCGTGCAATGATCCCCTTATCAGAAATCATGCCATCCCCATGTGATAGGCGCGACACTGTAACTAGACCCTCAACACAAGATGAAATCAAGGCACTAGGAGACTGAGATAACTGAAAAGAAAATGATACCGCACATCCAAACAAAAAGTCGACAGGACACCAGATGACAAAACAAACTGAGAAGCTATTCGAAAAAGTTTGGTTTCCAACAAGGAAAACTTGTGAGGTGAAACCACTATGACCAACCATTAATTCAATTCTCCTTAAGGCACAAGGCTATGTCATTTCATCAACAATGAACTGAACATGATGCAATTGACACTATTTAGTGACAAGGCTCCATCATGTACCTGGAACAGTCTTTATAAAGGTAAAAGAATTCAGTGATAGATATAATATTAACACTATTTAATTTTTATATAAAATTTGAATAACTATGTCAACCCTTTTTATTTAATTAGACTTAAATAACCCAAGGAGATTCCCGATAAACCAACTCTCCAATTTATTCATTAAGGTTGAACCCCATCTTGTGTTTCATCGACCTATAGGTGAATTTTCAACACTAATCCAATATCATTACACAACATAATGATAAAATTCCATTAAAAACTATCCCTTTAAACAATATAATTCCATTAATATCATTACAACATACGATATAATTCAATTAAAACATTATCATGTTAAAAAACATAATTTCGTTGATATCATTTAAACAACATAACAATACGATTCAATTAATATCATTAAACAACATCACTATATAACTCAATTAAAAAGCTACCTGTTAAACCATGTCGCTATCAAGGCATCATTGTCTTTCACCTGTAATTCGTTGTCCATTGGACCTGCAACATAATATGTCGCTATCCTTTACATGCATGATCTAAATGTATGTTAACACACATGCTATTGAATACAAGACTGTAAAATATATTATTACTGACTATTCAATTTTTGTCTATAAATACAAATAAACCTATGACTATCCATCAATAATTAGCTATCAACCAATCACTGAAAGTGGAATGAAGGGATACGCGGACTGTACCGTTGTTGTCCATTAAGATGGATTTAATATAATTTAAAGGAATTAGCCGGTTATCATTACATAAAGTGTTGACACAGTGGAGTTACTCACAGAGTTAAATATGAAACTCGGATTCAAGTAGATAATCGCAGTGTGAAATATGTAAATGATTGCAGGGTTTAACATGTGTCAAGATGAGTTATAGAATAAAATTGATGTGCACATAGACAACATGGGGTGCCCCATTAAATCATTTACCGGTATATTTAATGTGCAGTGCAAAAATGTACTGATACGTAGTCTTATAAAGCATTGGTGTTGATATAAGTTAATTTTAACAAGAATCCATAAATAAATTCCCTGTCCGTTAGAGTAAAAATGCAGGTGTAACATTGGTGTGCAAATTGGCAGAGAGTAAATTGGTACAGTAAATTTTTCACAGTAAATTAATTTTTTTTGCACAGGAATGTAAATTGGCACAGTAAGTTAATTCACACACTTAAAGTAAAAACAGAGGGGGTGTTCACTAGGGAGGGCATTTAAATGCCGAGTTAAATATCCATGAATATATTAAAACCCCATGGACTCTGAGAGTAGGTGAAGACAACAATAGCAGAGATTGCAAAATGTGGGCTCATGCCATCTTTTTGGTGTGTATAAAACTCACTGAAAGATAGCAGAGGATCAATAGTTGGTGTGACCTTACATGAAAAAGGAGATGCTTCGCTGAAGAAGGTGAAGTGGAAATATGCAAAATGAATATCGAAAAGGACAGTTTCATGAATGACTAAATGAGTTACATAAGATACATTTGGTGTTAGAGAATATTGTCAGCAACTTTATCCTTGTCATTGGAGTGAGATGATGGGAGAGAGACCATAAACTTGAAGACATCCAAATTTATAAGCTCGAACATATGTTTCTCGGAAGAAAAAAAAACAAGGATGGTGGGGATCCATAAGAGAATTCAAATATTCATTGATTGGTCCAAGAGGACTCGTCAATGTGTTAAGTTGTGACATAGATAGTGTGCGATGATATGACCTATTATCATCTGGCATTCAGACAAATATTTGTTTGTTTACCTAAACTGTGAGAATTTGGGTATTCCTGGATTTCCAAAAATTTCGTAGTCGAGGGTGTTGAAATGCAGAGAACATTGCCATTAAATAAAATGAAATTCGATTTATGTTGCCTCGAAGGTATTATAACACAGATTTAAATTAACCAACAATATATAGAAATGTAGAGTTAAAAATTTTGTGGTTTAGTACATTGAAAACTCAGAGTAAATTTCCATCAAAAATAATAAATCGCAGAGTAAACTATGGGTTAAATATGCAGAGTTATTCACCATCGAACTATAAACAATTGCAGAGAAAAACATTTCTTGTTTGAATACTTTCAATGGGAAAAGATGATCAATACGGAGAGGTATTCAATCGGAATAAAACACAATACAGTCAATCAACCAACAACAATACACAAGGGTAGACGGCTGGGAAACATCCTCCACTCATCATCCATGGATAGAAAGCAGGGAATTAGGATCTATAGGTATATTAACACCGAAGTGATGACCGTCGATCCATATCTTTCCTAACTTCTTAGGCATGGACTGATGAACTAGGGATGAGGATGAAGTAAAATTTACAACTCCTCACAAAAATCAATAAAATTGATAGGACAGTCGCAACATTCCAGGATCGAATGCCAAGGGAATCAAGTCAAGCAACGAGCTTAAGGCTATGAGTAATTTAAGTTCTTGATTAAACTTCTAAGTCAAACACCTACTTTACAGAGATAAAAGTACAGAATGAAAGCAGAAGGTCAATAGTAATCTACCATGAAAAATAAAAGTAAGTGTATCATAGCCCAAGTTGTCCACTCTGAGTTGTTGTCTAGCGTGCTCCATGCAGCTCCTGCTTTCCAGCCACTATGACTTCACCGATACCTCCCAGTCAATTCTAGGGGTACTCTTCTTCCCCCTTAGCTCCCCAAGCTGGAAAGGGGCCACACACACTAAACCTGAGATCAACTAGCTCCCAGCTTGCCTCACAAGGCTGAGCTACTAGAACTCACCGAGCTGGGTATCCCAACTCCCACAAACTAAGTCAGTCATGTCCAAAACTCTAAAGCGTAACGTTATGCATGACCAAAGAGATCCATCCTTCTCCTCCTCCCTCCTTGATGCAATCGCACCCGCAAGCACGCCCGCTCATAGTATATTCTCTTCCTTTTGGCCCGAAGAACTGAAACATTCTTCTATTTCCCTATCAAGAAATCTACACCCACAGAACTCTTGCATGATCCCCTTCCTTTACTTATCGGGGAGTCGAACTTCGCGACTTCGTGAGGTCAGTGATCGAACATTGTACTCTCGGATCACTGAGACCCAACACCTCAGTCAACGTTGACCTTTCCCTTACCTGTCGGGACTTCTCCTATCGCAATTTCACTACTTGTGATGTCGAACACTTCGTTTTACCGACTCCCGACTCCCAATATGCTGATTTCCCGACACGCGTGAAAGTTGACCTTTCAACGTCCCGTCACCTCTATTGAGAATTCGGGGTTCACAATTTCACGAATCCTGATGCAATGTTTTCGGCACTTCTCGCTGTGAAACTCTGATCACTTGTGCCATCTGTCCTCCACTCGCTCACTCTGCTATGGCCCACACACTGTCCTTCGACTTGTCGGGATATCGCATATCACGATATCGCGATTCCTATTGCAATAATTTGTAGTTTCGGTCTAGGAAACCCCGATACACAATATATGTGTATATCCAACGATCCTCGTGGCCCTGATCAATGGCTTTGGCCCTCCTAAGCTTCAAACCTCTAGAGAATATGACGTCATATCTCCCCTGCACCTTGGTGAGATCTGACAATCCATGCGATGTCATGAATTCTCCTCAGAGAATATTGACCGTCCGTTCCTCCTTGGCGATTCCTGTGAAATGAGATAAGTACTCCTTCATGGAACTCGTCCACCTGCACGTAACTTATGATGCTTCTTGCCAACCTTCAAGGCATGACTTGTCTTCACTGTTCTTCAACAAACTCAAAGGCCTATCCTTCCTGATCTTTTCCTATGAATTTCAAGTCCTTCAGAAAACTCTCTTGCATGCACTCCTTGCGGAAAACCTTCAACCACATCCAAGTGTTGAAGTCCTTCGACTTTGCACACATCTACAGTAGCAGTCCTTTGATACTTCACTCAGGTTTGCAACCCTGAGACTTCTACCCGACCTGCACACTCCTTGCACGGCTCCTGTGTCCAACTACACCTTTGGGGTGAATAAGAACAAAAGGTATCTTTATCTGAACCCTCTGTCAACGCACTCCTTGCAGACACTTCAACTGCACTCCTTATAGGAATTCTCTGGCTCAAATAGAGAAACAATTGAAACTCATTCCTTCACCCTTTCAGACTTCAATTCAAACATGAAATCATATACACAACATGTAAAAGAAAATGTATAATAGGAAGCAACCATTCATGAGCATATCAACATTAATACACAAAGAACAGACACAAAACCATGAGTTTGAATCAAACTCTTATATTAATTCAAATATCTGTACATGGGTGTTCTTACATATCTCTCTACATGCTCTTGCTAAAAAATGCTTCATCAATCTTCCTGAATAATGTTACAATGCACAATGATGGTGTCTATATCCCGTTTCCCTCTTGCGCTCTTCAACTGTCTAGTCTAGAATTAATTTTCTATCTACCTGCATTAACTATCTTAAATGCCTCCTACCTACTAAGGAAGAGAGCAATCCGCTCAAGGTCCATTACAATATACAAGTGCGCTTCATTAAATTTCCACATTAATGTTCACACAACAACTTTCAAGGTGTTTCAAAAATTGTGTTGTCTTGTCCAGTTGTCTCTTATGTTAGTCTTGGCTCGCTTGACGTGTTGGTGATGCTCCTGCATCATACTCCCTCACTTGAAAACTTTCATGGGCTCCTGTCCATGAGCTCCTGCATGGTATGTCCATGCTTCTGTATCTCTGCTTCAGTCTCCCAGCTGGCATCTTCAACTGGATGATTCTTCCACTTGACTAGATACTCAAAGTATTTCTTTTGCCTGGTCCTCTTGCTTAATCTCTTGTCCAGTATGCACTCCATTTGCAGCTTCTCTGCAACTGGCATCTGTTTTGTCCACTGGATCATTGGCTGCTCATCTCTAGTTTCTACTTCTCCAAGCTTGTATGGGTAAAAATTTGAGATATTGAATATCAAAGATATTCCAATCCCATCGAGTAATTCAATCTCATAAGAGTTTACCCCAAACTTCTTCAAGACTTTACATGGCCCGATTTTCTTCATTTTCATCTTATTGTATGCTCCCCTCGGGAACCTTTCCTTTCTCAAATGTTCTAGAATTAAGTCACCAACCTCAAACTGAAGTTGTCTCTTATGTTAATATGTTCTGCGTTTATATTCTTGGCTTGATTTCAACAATCTCTCCTTCGCTTGGCTATGAAGTTCTTTCATTGCCTCTGCGAATTCTTCTACACTAGCGCTCCTAGTCACAGTCTGTTCTGAATCCATTACTTCAGAAATTCCTCTCAGCTGCATCCCATAGAAAATCTGAAATGGAATTTTCCCTGTACTCTGATTCACTAAATCATTATATGCGAATTATGCCTATGGCAATATATTGTCCCACTGGCTGTGGTGCTCTGTCACTAAGATTCTCAACAAGTCTCCCAAACTTTTGTTGACCACTTCTGTCTGTCCATCCGTCTGAGGATGATATGCTGAACTAAAAAACAAGTTAGTCCCCAACTGCTTCAATAAGGTCCTCCAGGAATGCCCTATGAACTTCGTATCTCTATTCGAAACTATACTCCTTGGTAAGCCGTGAAGTCGAATGACCTCCTTGAAAAACAAATTCACAATGTGAGTCTCATCGCTGGTCTTCTGACATGGAATGAAATGTGCCATTTTGGAAAATCTATCCACCACCACAAAGATTGAATCGACACCTCTTTGTGTCCTTGGCAACCCCAGCACAAAATCCATGCTAATTTCATCCCACGACCTCTCTGGTATGGGAAATGGTTGATAAAACCCCGCATTCTGCTTCCTTCCCTTCGAATGCTGGAAAATTCTACACTTGTCTACAAATATCTTGACATCCTCTCACATTCCTGGCCAAAAGTATGACTCATTCAGCTTCACGAATGTCTTGTCATGGCCAAAGTGTCCTGCCAATCCTCCACTGTGTTTCTCCTTCAGCAGATTCTCCCTCATGGAGCATTTCAGAATACACAGTTGATTACCCTTAAACAACAATCCTTCCTGGATCATATACTCCATCCATTTGCTTTGGTCTCTGAGAAATGGATTCTAAGTTGCTTCATACTCTTCTCCAAAATCCTGATCATCTGCGTACATGTCCTTGAGATCATAAAAGCCTAACGTTTTGACTCTAAACTCCTGCAATAGTAAACACTTCTTTCTCAAAGAATTAGCCACTTTGTTAGTAGTACTAGAAATATGTTTTATCACAAAAGTGAAATTTTGCATATACTCAACCCATTTAACATGTTTCTGATTCAAATTTTCCTGTTGAGTCACAAACTGCAGTGCATGATTGTCACTGTACAATACAAACTCTTTCGGGATCAAGTAATGCCTCCACTTCTTCAATGCTTGTATGATAGCATAAAAATCCTTATCATATGTGGAGTACTTCAATTTCACCTCATTCAGCTTCTCGCTGAAATATGCGACTAGCCTGTCTTCCTCACTTAAGACTGCCCCAATTCCAAATTCGCTTGCATCACATTTCACCTGAAATGTCTTCAGGAAATCCGGAAACACCAAAACTGGTTTTTCTGTGATCTTCCTCTTCAACAATTTGAAGCTCTTCTCAGCCTCTTCTGTCCAATGAAAATACTTATGCCGCTTCTTCACTATATCCATCATTGTTGTGCTAATTCCACTGAAATTCCTGATGAATTTTTGGTAGAAACTAGCCAATCCATGAAAAATTCTCACCTCAAAAATATTCTTTGGTGATGGCCAATTCTTGATTACCTCCACCTTCTCCAGATCCATCCTCAACTCATTTGCCAAAATAACAAATCCCAAGTAAATGAGCTCTATATTCATGAATGAGGACTTCTTCATATTTATCAATAGCTTCTCCTGCTGCAATCTCTGCATCATTGTAGCCAAATGCTTCATATGCTCTGCTGCGGTCTTACTGTAAATCAATATGTCATCCAAATATACAATGACAAATTTCCCAATGAACTCCTTCAGGACTTCGTTCATCAACCTCATGAAGGTACTTGGTGCATTTTTTAATCTAAACGGCATAACAAGCCATTCATACAACCCTTCGTTGGTTTTGAAGGTTGTTTTCCATTTATCACCTTCTCTCATGCGAATCTGGTGATATCCGCTTTTCAAATCAATCTTTGAAAAGTATTTTTCTCCACTCAAGCAATCCATTAGATAATCCATCCTTGGTAATGGAAATTTGAACCTAATGGTTATTTTATTAATCACCCTTGAATTAGTGCACATCCTCCAGCCTTCGTCTCTCTTCGGACTGAGTACTGTTAGAACAACACATGGACTCAAGCTTTCCCTCTCCAAAACTTTGTCCAACAAATCATGGACTTTCCTTTTAACCTCTTCATTCTCTTGTAATGTCAATCTATACACGGCTTTATTTGGAAAACTGGCTCCTGGTATGAGATCAATATGATGACTTACACTCCTAATCAGTGGCAACGAATGAGGTAATTCATCCACTATAATGTCAGCAAACTCTTCCGGTAGTTCTTGAACCTCCTTGGGTAAATCATCCACTCTTGTTCTAGTCAGAACAATCCTCCATTTTTTGACCACAATGAACTGTGGATCCTCCTTCTTCTTCACCTCTGTAAGAAGTTCCTTCCCACTCATGAGAAGTACAGTGTTTCTTACTTCTAGCTTCACCTCCTTATCCTTTATCGGAAGCAACATGTGTGTCCTCCCATTCTTCTCCAAGGTATATGTGTTCATTCACCCATCATGAATCACATTTATGTCATATTTCCATGGTCTACCCAGCAATAGATGAAAAACATCCATGGAAATAACATCACACAATATCTTATCATTATACCCTCCTATCTTGAATTCAACCAAGCATTGTTTAGTAATAGTTACCTGGTGTCCTTTATGTAGCCATGAAACTCTGTATGGGCTTGGATGATCAGTCGTCTCCAGCTTCATCTTATCTACCATATCTGTAGATATGAGATTATCCATGCTACCACTATCAACAATGACCTTGCATACCCTATCCTTGGTCTTGCAAGAAGTCCTGAAAATTCTGGTCCTTTGGACTAAACTTTCCACCTCCTTCTCAGGTGTTAAAAGGACTTTTCGCATCATGAGCGACCTTCCACCTTCAGTGTCTTTGGCCTCAACATCCCACCCCTGTGCCTCGGCGATGTGAGTCTCTCTAGTTTATCTCTTTTTCTCTGGACACTCGTAAGACTTGTTCCCATTCTTCCCGCATGTGAAGCATGTGATTACTCCACCTCTTCCTCTTCCTCTACCTCTAGTACGAAGAAAAGTGTTGTTGTTAGCATAATATCCTCTCTGCTCAATATTCTTTCCTCTCTGTGAAATTCCACCTCTCTCTGTGTGAGTCTGAGGTTTCTTCCATTCCTCCTTGGGCTTCTGGAATTTGTCCTGGGTAACTGATTTTCCTCTGGGATGACTTCTACCTCAGCCCCTTTGACCTTTCTTTCGGCTCAACTTCTCTTTAGCTTTCAGAGCCATCTGATAAGCATCTTCCACCGTCTGGATGGTTACCATGCTCATCTCATCCTGGATATCATATCTCAGGCCATTCATATACCTGACAACTTTTTCATCATCGCTCTCCCAATGACCTGCCCTGATGTTCAGTTTATAGAACTCCTCAGTGTATTCTTTCACTGTCATCAACTTCTGTCTCAGGTTCTGTATTCTCTTGAACAAAGTAATTTGATAGTCCCTCGGGATGAATTTCTCCTTCATCTTTGTGATCATTCGATCCCAACTCTTGATCTTCTGCTTGCCCTTGCAGCGTCTGTCATATTGTAGTTCATCCCACCACAAGGATGCATGTCCCTTCAAGCATGTAACAACATGCTTGACTTTCTTGTCCTCTTCGACATCTTCATAGTCGAAGTATGTATCGAGAGCTCTAATCCAATCTAGAAGCTCCTCTGCATCCAAGTTTCCCTTGTAAACTGGAATGTTCATCTTTTCTCTTGCACCCATCCTGGAAATAGCTCTGATAAAACGCTCGTTTGATGCATCCTCATCTGCAACTTCCTCTTCTCGTTCAACCTCAATATCGCTTTCAAAATCACTCAGATCCCTCGCACTAGCTGTGCATCTTTGCGTTGTATCCATGTCTTCGAGTATTTCTCGGAGATCACGCATTTGTCTCTCTATGGCTGGATCTGCCATTTGCCTACCTCTTCTTCTCTGCACCTCCCTATCCTCTGGATCGGGTGACTGTCTATCTCTCCTTGGCGGCATGGTGAATTCTTCTCTTCTCTGCTACAAAAAGCAAAGAATATTTATGTGCCCTGATACCAAACTGACGTTGTGTATTAGAGTTCTCCTTACCCCTTATACCTCCCTTGCTTGAAATGTACAGACAAGAATCAGGCTCTGACACCAAACTGACGCAGCCGCACCCGCTCACAGAATCTTCTCTTCCTTTCGGCCCAAAGAACTGAAACATTCTTCTATTTCCCTATCCAAAAATCTACACCCACAGAACTCTCACACGATCCCCTTCCTTTACTTATCAGGGAATCGGACTTCATGACTTTACGAAGTCAATGATCGAATGTTTTACTCTTGGATCGTCGAGACCCGACACATCAGTCAACGCTGACCTTTCCCTTACCTTTCGGAACTTCTCCTATCGTGATTTCACTACACGTGATGTTGAACACTTTGTTTTACCGACTCTCAACTCCCGATATGTCGATTTCCCAACATGCGTGTGAGTTGACATTTCAACGTCCCATCACCTCTATTGGGAATTCAGGGTTCATGATTTCACGAATCATGATGCAATGTTTTCGACACTTCTCGCTACAAAACTCCGATCGCTCGTGCCATCTGTCCTCCACTCATTGACTCCACTGTGGCCCACACACTGTCCTTCGACTTGTCAGGATATCATGTATCACAATTCTTGTTGCAATAATTTGGAGTTTCGGTATACGAAACCCCGATACACGATATACGTGTATATCCAACGGTCCTCGTGGCCCTGATCAATGGCTCTAGCCCTCCTGAGCTTCTACCCTCTAGAGAATATGACGTCGTATCTCCCCTGCACCTTTGTGAGATCTGATGATCCACGAGATGTCGTGAATTCTCCTCAGAGAATATTGACCGTCCGTTCCTCCTTGGCGATTCCTGCGAAATGAGCTAATTACTCCTTCGTGGAACTCGTCCACCTGCACGTAACTTACGACACTTCTTTCCAACCTTCAAGGCACAACTTTTCTTCACTTTTCTTCAAAAAACTTAAAGGCCTATCCTTCCTGAGCTTTTCCCACAGCTTTCAAGTCCTTCAGAAAACTCTCTTGCACGCACTCCTTGCAGAAAACGTTCAACCACATCCAAGTGTTGAAGTCCTTCGACTCTGCGCATGTATAGAGTAGAATTCCTTCGATACTTCACTCAAGTTCACAATCCTGAGACTTCTACCCAGCCTGCATACTCCTTGCACGACGCCTGTGTCCAACTGCACCTTTGGGGTAAATGAGAAAAAAAGTTATCTCTATCTGAACCCTCTGTCAACACACTCCTTGTGGACACTTCAATTGCACTCCTTGCAGGAATTCTCTGGCTCAAATAGAGAAACAATTGAAACTCATTCCTTCACCCTTTCAGACTTCAATTCAGACATGAAATCATATACACAGCATGTAAAATAAAATGTATAATAGGAAGCAACCATTCATGAGCATATCAACATTAATACATAGAGAACAGACACAAAACCATGAATTTGAATCAAACTCTTCTATTAATTCAAATATATGTACATGGGTGTTCTTACACAGCTCTCTGCATGCTCTTGCTAAAAAATGCTTCATCAATCTTCCTGAATAATGTTACAATACACAATGAGGGTGTCTATATCCCATTTCCCTCTTGCGCTCTACAACTGTATAGTCTAGAATTAATTTTCTGTCTACCTGCATTAACTATCTTAAATTCCTCCTACCTACTAAGGACAAGAGCAATCCGCTCAAGGTCCATTACAATATACAAGTGCTCTTCATTAAATTTTCACATTAATGTTTGCGCAACAACTTTCAAGGTGTTTCAAAAATTATGTTGGATTGTCCAGCTATCTCTTGTCTCCGTGCTGGCTTGCTTGACGTGTTGGCGATGCTCCTGCATCACTCCTTTATATAGAATTTCTCAGTCACTTCTTTCCCAAATTCCCATTTAATTTATTGTTCAATAATTTAATTCAAAAAAATTCTCCTCGTACATGTGTCACCCATCCCCTTCGTTGCACCAAAAATTAATTTCATTAATTGTTTAATTACTCTTATTTCCCTCACCCACCTAAAAGAATTCATAGAATCACTCCTAGGTGTCCCCATATTCCCTTCCACAATTTAATGACTTTCCCTTTACTAATTTACTAGTTGAGTTCAATTTAGAAGGTTCTTACAGGAAAGATTCCTTGCTAACTTGGTCATTCTGCTTTTTCCTTATGTTTCCCTTTTTATTTATGTTTCCCCCTTTTTCCCTCAGTTTCCTAATCCTTTTTAAATTTCCCTCTTTCCCCTTTCATCTAAACTCAAATCAGTAGGTGTAGAGAATTATCTTTTCCCCCTTTTTCTTTTTAATTAATAAAATTTAATTAGCATGTGTAACAAAATAATCATTTCCATTTTAAAATTTTAAATCCCTCAATAATTTGATTTGAATAATTTAATAAACTTTCTTACCCCCTTTTCATCACATGTTTAATCATGATTATTATTAAAAAAAAATTACCACAAGTATTACTTTAGAACTAGATTTTAATTTTCGAGGTTGGGCGACAATTTATTAGGGAAAATGTTTTTAAATATTTATTATCGCATTATTCATTCTAAGGCCATATAGGTTTATTCTCTTATTATTTAACAATGTGAGGTGCCCTTCCATATGCACTAGGTGCTCCAAGGGTGCCACTCACCTCATTTTGTTTCCCTTGTACAACGTGCCCTTTAGGACACACTACATGCTCCAAGGGTGCCACTCACCTCTTTCTATATTTCTTGCGGGACGTGCCCTTCAGGACACATTATGTGCTCCAAGGGTGCCACTCACCTCTTGAATGACTTGGTAGACATTAAAAAACCCTGGATTCAATACTCCTCCAGGTGATCTTGTGGTAGACAAAGGGCCTCTAAGATATAAGACCACTTGGAATCATTGTGAGCGACTGTTGCAGTCTATCCTCATGAAATCGTGGGTATTCTCGAACTAGGTAGTTGTTAACCTACAGTTCAAGCCACGATGGGACTGCTAGTAGGTTGTGGCAGGGTTGTTGTCCACACCTCTCCCTCAACATTCTGGTAGTTGTGCATGACCCCTATACTCCACATGTGAGTCTGGTTGACAAGCTATCATCAGCCTGCATCATCAATGAATCATGTAAGAACACAATCCATAATCATAACATCTAATCAGATTCACATATGTCATATATATACAACAATCAAACCCTAATAGTCCACTCCCTCACTCAATCTAGATTCCAATGGTTTCATCAATGCCTCAACATCCTCAAGGTCCAAATCTTGCACACTCGGGAGAACCGAGTCAATAGAACCTCTCTAAGTCAATACAACAAAATACCATATAATCACATCCATAATGCCTCATAATAATAATCAACGGTCAATGGTATAATAATCTGGATCTTTTGCAAGAAAGTGTCCTCAAAGAATAAGTTCTCTCAGTGCACACAAGAGCGGGATGTTACAAGACATAACTGATTTCAATATAACTTTCAAGTAAATTATTTACAAGTTGAGCTTAAATAATCACCAACAAAGGAGATATGTGGAGGTTGATGTAGACATTCCTAAAAAGGTAATATGTAGTAAAGTCGATTTGGCATCCGACGACGAAAGGTAAATATGGTCAATTTTCCTTCAAAGACCTGCCTGTACTGGCCACCTCACACACTTTCTAGGGAAATTTCCCACAATTTATCTAATCGGGCATGTTATACAAAAATCCCATGTTGTATAATTTTAAAATTCGTTTCTAGCACTCCAGAATCTTCATACGAAAATCGCTATCAAAATTGGTGTACGAAAAATAATTAATAAAACTAACAATTTATGCTAATTAAATGAAGGGGTGCAATGTTTCATTCCAAAAGGACACATTGTTTCAAAGTGGAACCTTTTTTAGTACTATATAAGTAAAGGAATTTGAAGGGAAGAGTGTTTCTTGGTGTGGTTATATATATATATATATATATAATGGATTGAATGAAAATTCATTCTATCAGGTTGGTGCCTGTTTACAAGTTGAGTCTTTTCATGAGGATTAGATTCCTCACATCTCAGTTGGATCTAAGATCAACAAGATGAGTCTTGATATGAGGTATGGATTCCTCATTTCTTAGTTGGATTTGAGAACTATAGGTTGGGTCTTGTATTAGAGAGTTGGATCTCTCATATTCAGTTGAAGTTGAAGATATTAAAAGATTTATTTTATTTGTATTCATTCACGTTAAATAAATAAAATAATGATATTGTATCTACTTCATACAATTTGTGTTAGACGTGTTTATGAATATTTAATTGAACTACATATATCTTATATAGTTAATTTAGTGAATTTAGTTCTAGAAATTGATTCACCCCGCCCACCTCTCAGTGTCAGTGTGTGTTTCAACAATTGGTATCAAAGTGAGTTCCTTCACTACATATTAACCACAAAATTGTTATGAAAAGAACAATTGGTATTAGTGTAAAGTCTCTTCAAGGAAAAACAGTCTAATCATTGGAAGGAAAATCCTAGTAAACACAAAAATGGATGAAATAATGGTTCTTTCCACAAATGAAGCTCCTTTATTTGATGGAAGAAAGTACTCTTCATGGAGGGAAATAATGAAAATATATCTAAAGTCAAGAGGATATTGATTTTGGGACTCAGTGGTAAGTAATCCTTGTTACTTAATGAACTCAACGAACAAATCCAAAAGTGAAGAAATAGAAAAGAAAAACAATTCAATGGAATTAAAATCAATCCAGAATAGTTTGTCAGATCGAATCAAAGAAATGAAGGGAAATTGCACCTCTGCTAAAGTACTATGGCTCCATCTAGAGATTTATTATCATAGTAAAGTACAAAACAAAGAAAACATGACAATACCATCAATGAATTGATGCAATCCTAGTCATCAATAAATAAGAAAACACAAACAAGGAATTGATGTAATCCCCAGTCATGAATAAAGAAGACAAATCGAACAAGTAATTGATGCAATCCCCAGTCATCAATGAAGAAGACAATTCAAACAAGGAATTGATGCAATCCCTAGTCATCAATGAATAGGACAACTCCATCAAGGAATTGATGCATACCTCAGTAATCATTGAAGAAAAAATACTGAATATTAAGACTGATGTTATAACTGCATTAGAAGAGATTCATATGGAACTAGGAAAAGGTATATATATATTGAAGTTCATGTGGGGTCTCTTGAAAATCTCAAATACACAACTATGTGCACTCTATAAGAGTTGTAGAAACTTCAAAAGAAATATATGCTACTACTACAATAGTTAGATCAATCTAACAACCATGAAGAGAAAGAACAAAAGATTCAGCTAGAAGACAAAGAAGAAGAGATCAATATATTAAATATTGAAGTTGTTTATATAACAAAAGAAATGAATGAGTTTAATGAATATGACAAACTCAATAAATGAACAGAAGAATTAGAAGAAACAAAATAAATGGTCAACAGTCTAAAGACTCAAATTGAACAAACTAAGGAAACTGAAGAAACCGTGAAGAGCAAGTTGACTAAAAAGGAATAATCGTGCCACACGCTGGAATTGAAAGTCATCAACCTCAAAAGGATTCAGCTAGAAAAAAAGGAAGAAATAAAAAGAATGACAACTAAAGTTGTCGATGTAACAAAAGAAATAGAAGATTTTAAGATATATGACTAAACCAATAAATGCACTGATGTAAAGAACCAATCTAGTTCTTACGACGAACATCCATCATAAATGGAATGAATAATTGTAATCCATAGTGGACAATAAATATATTGAATAAGAATATATATAATCAAATAAAATAAATAATATAATATGATTAGATGTACAATGAGAGTGCCAAATAAATAGAGAACCTAAAGGCACACATGTTGACCATCCATGAAAGGATGTATCCCTTATACAATTAATAAATATTTATTATTATTATTAGTTATGATTATTATCACTTAATATTTATATATTTTGTATGTTACATTTTCTTTCCCTTAAAAATTCTTTGTCCTCGAATCATGATTAGAGAAGGACCTATCTCTTGTCCTAACTCGAACTGACTTCTCATGATATCTTTTTTTGTAAGTTTGACATTTGAAGAAACAAAACGTTATAATTTTCGAATTCCTAAAGTAATCTGTTGCATCTTTTTGGAAGTGATCCATCCAAAATCTGCTTTCATTGGAATTGTTTGATGATTGATTGTTCGGATAGGATTTTTTATTTTAGGATTCCATAGAAGACATCAATTTTGTCTTCGTTCTTTTTCAATGATGCAGTTTAGTTGTTGGTAAGAAGAACATTGTTTAGATTCCTCTTGACCTTGTTGTTGGTCGTAACGAATATTGTGATTTGGATGGTGATAAGGCACTCAAATTGCTTTTGAATATTGTTTATTGGATCTTTTTTCAACTTTTGATGTTTCCGTTAATTCAATTGGATAAGTGTTTGTTTCTTTCTCTAAGTTTTGGATTTTTTGAACTAGAAGCCTCTCTATTTCAACTGATTTAGTAATTGTTTCTTTGTGAACTAATTCTTCTTGTAAAGACTTCTTATCATGCTTTATCTTTCTAATTTGGGTAAGTAATTCTTGATTATGTTTCCTTAAACGTAAAAGTTGTTCCTTATTTCCTGACTTGTCATCTTCATTTTTTTATTCCAAATTTTTTGTTACTTCGTTCTTGAAACTTTTAATTTGTGCAAGAAATTGTTGATTAAGTATTCTTAAGTGAGAGGTTTCTTCATCTTTTTCGGATAATTTATTCTCATTCTTTAACTTCTTGATTTGTTCAACCAAGCTTTGATTATGGTTCTTTAAACGCTAATTCTCTTCATCTTTCTCTATAAATTTCTTAATGAGATCATGATTAGCTTGTTCTAACTTCTGATCTCTTTTCTTCTTATCTTTTTCTTTGTTTTTTTGTACCAATAACTTTTGGTTATCTTTTCTTAAGTAAGAAATGTCTTTGTCTTTTTCTAGTAATTTTCCCTCAAGATTTTGTTTTTATCTCTCTTGGTTTTTTAGCATTTTCTCCAACCCAACTTGAAATTGTAAATTTATGTTGTGTTTTTGATAATGAATTAGTTGGTTCTCTAATTCTTTTATTTTCACTCCCCAATGTGTGTCACCTTGATTTTATACTAAAGTAAAATTATTTTTACAATATGGACAAGGGAGAGTTCCATTCATACGACCCTTTTCATACTCTTCCTCTTTTGCACAATAGGGACATTTTGTCGAAAATGTTTTCTTTGTAGATGTCATAGTTTAGTTTGTATTTGATTTTTATAAATGATAACTGTATGAATTTCAAGAACCCACTTTTAAAACAATACACTTTTCACTCTTTTTTTATTGAAAATCCTTTAACTTTCCTCCTTGTCTTTTTGTGGATATCTCTAACTCCACAATATTTGATATGGTACCCTCTCTTCTTATTTTTTTTTAAGTAAAAAGGGAGGATACTATTTAAATTATAGTTGCAGAGTTACAGAGTCTGTTTGCGATGCCAGCTGTCTTGCCTGAGCAGGAAAATGAGATAGCCGGACATTCTATGCCATTTGTTTCCAAGAATTTTTTTTTATCAGAGTGTTGTCCTGCCCGAAGGAAACCAGGACGCCTTTCCATTAAGTTCAGTCTATATACTAATAACCTAGAGTTATAGAATGACTATAATCTAACTAGGCTAAAACCTTGTTCTGAAACAAAAAGTGATTGCTAACTAAGAACATCACTGAACCTTTTATCCAACTGGCTCGTCCTTGTCCCCGTGCCTTTGACATCCTATAGGAAATGCATAAGCTTTCATTCATGTAGGGCACTGCCTTTTTGGGAGAGTTCTGGAGTGTGCATAATACAACATGTTGAGTCGATGGTCAATTTGAGTGAGACAAAAGATCTGATCGTCTAGCATGCTCCGCATTTCAAATATTAGTGCTAGGTACCCCAAGTTGGTGAAAGGATGCTGGTCCTACCAATTACCCTCAACAGAGGCTAAGGGAAATGGCCCCTGTGCTCCTTCGCCTTCATTTGCTTCGCTGGCTTGATGTACCTACCGGTTGTTCGCCTGAGTTGCCTCCTCCAAAGGTGCACCAGTGGGTGGGTCGTTTTTTCCTTTTGCACAAGATGGTGTCTCTTCCTCAACATAGAAGGTGGTGAATTTCTTTGCTGGGTGAGTTGCACTGTAGCCACGCGGTTTTCCCGAAGGAGAAATCTTATCGTCAGTGCCAAAATCAGTGGGAGGATTCCAATTCTCTGGGACTTTGAAGAGAGGGTGCTCATGATAGCTTTGCATGGCCTTGTCCAGGGTGATCTCTTCCACATATACGATTGGAGGCATTCAAGGTTTCCCAGACTTCCTGTGTCTTCGTGAGGACTCCAAGGCCAACACCTGCTCGAAATTCTTCTGCCTCTGCCTGCATGATTGAACTAAGTACCAAGCTATGCCCCTACATGGCTTTCCTCATGCTCTGGGCATAATGAAGAACCCGAAGATGTCTGAGGTTCCTAGCAGATGGATAGACCTGCTCCAAAACTCCGGTGGCTCTGCGAAATTCGCCTCTGGGATCAGCTCTGCTATATTCAAATGACTCTCAATGTTGTCGAGTGAGGTGATAAGGAGGAGGATGATGACGAATTCCATGGCCATTAAGGTTGGCCTCCTAGTGATTTGGTGCATTGTACTATTCACTTGTGCAAAGGGCCTCGTCTCTTGGTTAATGATGCACGGTCTCGTTCCCATTTAATTGCTGAGGGGATGGTCTCCAGTGGTTGTATTAATGGGGTGTCCTAACGTTAACCCACGTGGCTCAGCTCTACAACGTGGCACCCCATCTGGGGGTTGTAGATCGTTGGTGGCTAAGGTTTGGCACCGAGTTGATATGTCTGAGTCTTCCGATGTGTGGGTCTCCCAACAGAAGTGTTCAGTTCCCATTTCTACTCCTTCGTTTGCCAGGCAATCTACTACCCTGTTTGCATATCATTTCACATGGGAGGGTGTGATGCTAAGATTAGTTCAGAGAAGGCTGCCAAAATCCTCTAGCATCCCAGAGAGTCGCAAGCTGGGTGAGATTTTTAATGGATTTCCTCCATGGAGAATCTTGGTGATTAACTGAATAACAATTTGTGAGTCCCCCTCCAAGATAATCCTATGATGGTGTCTATCAATAAATGTTTAGAGACCTCACAATAAGCCTATTAGATTTGCTACATTGTTTGTTGTTTCCCCTAGGAATCCTACAACGAGACATAGGATCTCTCCATTGGAGTTTCTGAGTGTTGCTCCATAGCCCGCTGGTCCCAGGTTGCCTTTGGAAGCCCCATCAAAGTTTACCTTTATGAAATTAGCTGGAGGGGGGGTCTAGATGGTTAGACTAGTTTGTTGGTGCTTGTGCTTCTCTGGTGCTAGTCGATTGATTAGATTGGGCTGCCAGCTTTGAAGAATGAAATGTTCCTCTGGGTTGTAGTTTAGGTCCTCTATTTTCTAGGATTTACTTCTAATAGTTTCCTTGATTAGTGAAACTATTTTCTCCCAAGTTGTCTCTGGCATGGAAGCTTTGGAATGGAATATTCTTTTGTTCCGTTCTTTCAAGATTTGCCAGAGGATGAATCTTGGTAGGAGCTTCCAAATGTGATTCAGTAGGGGGTTATTGTAGGTGATAGAGTCCCAATTCTCAGTTGTGTCATTGATGTTGTTCCAATGTTGGTTGGATCTATGCATTATTTTCGCTCCTTGGTCCCAAATCTGCTAGCTGAAGTGACATCCATTGTAAAGATGTTCTTTGGTTTCCTCTTACTGGTAGCAGAGGACACAAAAAGAGTGCCCGATAAAGCCTCTTTTTCTGAGGTTGTCCCAGGTTAGGATTCAGTTATGTACCACAAGCCATAGGAAGGTGGAAACCTTGGGCCAAAGAGCAGGGTTCCATAATTTGTTCCATATGGCCTCCTTGTGTTGATTCTGGTGATTACCTTGTAGGAAGTAAGCTTCCATTATTGAGAAAGTTCCAACTGTGGAGTACCCCCATCTGAGGATGTTCGCACCTTCTCTATTGGGTATTTTCCGGTGGTTAGCATGGAATTGCTAGTTCTATAGATTGATATTCTCTGGGACCCCTAGATCCCGACTAGAGGTTTTCCAATGGCACCATTGATGTCATTGTTCCTCGAGTTTCCAGAGGTCTTTCACCCTTAAAGAGGTATCCTGGTTGAGGGATTGTTTGAGACTATTTAACTTCTCCAGTTCATCCAGGGGTTTGAATTGCTGCCACGATTCTTGCCAGAACATGGCGCTTTCTCCATTTCGGACTTCCCAGAAAGCATGATTTTGAACCAACTTGCAATTTTGCCAGGCTGTGTTCCATATGTTGGAGCCCTGAAGTCAGTCATTGTGTCTAATGAGTTGATTATTTGGTGTGAGGGGGGTGTACTTTTGCTTCCATATTTGCACCTAAACAATTGTTGGGGTTTTTAACCATCTCCACCATATTTTGGCTACCATTACTTGATTGTGTTTCCTTGGATCACGAAGTCCCAATACTCCTAGGATTTTTGGTGTACAAAGTCTGTCCCAGCTTACTAGCACCCATTTCTTGTTAGGTTGATGACCATGCCAGAGGAAGTTTCGCTGGAGGTTCCTTATGGCTTTGATGACCTGTTTAGGCGCTGCTAAAGCGGTGAAGAGGTAAGTAGGTAGGGCTTGTAAGATGGATTTGAGGAGGAACAACTTGGAAGTGATGTTGAGAGGTTTGAAGGTCCAGTTGCTTAGTCTGTTGGAGATGGAAAGGAGAAGGTTGTCCCAGTAAATGGATTTAGCTACCACACCCATGAGAGGAACGCCTAAATAGTTGGATGGAAGGGAGCTCTTGGGTATTCCTAGGAGTCTGGAAATGTGGAGCTGGATAGAAGTCGGGGTGTTGAAAAAATAGAGTTTGGACTTGTCTAGGTTAAGAGACATGCTTGAAGCTTCTGTGAAGTATGAGAGGATAGAGTTGAGATTGTTGGCTTCCCTGTCCATTGGGGAGTTAAGAGGGAGGGTGTCATAAAAAAATTAACTGTGAGAGGGCATTGGATGGATATTGTTCAGAGGTAGGCCTTTGAGTGAGCCGTTTGTGACTGTCGATTTGATGTAACGTCCCAAGCCTTCCACCATAAGTACAAACAAGAAGGGAGAAAGGGGGTCCCCTTGTTTGATACCTCTAGAAGGCTGAAAAGGCTGGGATGGGACCCCATTCACTAGAATGGAGAAGAAGGTTGAGGAGGTGAGATTTAAGATCCAGTCCACCCAATGTTGATCAAATCCAAAAGACTCTAAGAGAACCTGAAGGTACTACTAGCTGGCTTTGTCAAAAGCTTTTGAAAGGTCAAGTTTTATTAACATACCTAGAGTCTTTGATGTCTTGAGGGAGTGGATGACCTCGTGAGCCAGGATGACGTTGTCCATGATTTGTCTTCCTTCTATGTATCCTGCCTGTTCCTTGGAGATGACATGGGTCAGTATGGGTTTGAGTCGATTGGCCACCACCTTCGTTATGATTTTGTAGATTACATTGTAAAGGGCGATGGGTATGAACTTTTTAGGGTTTGTGACGCATTCTTATTTCAGAATGAGGGTGAGAAAGGTGGCATTAAGAGATGGTAGGACTAGGCCTGATGCTCTCAATTCCTCTACTACCTCCCAAACTTCTTCCTTGACCATGTCCCAGCAGTGGTGGAAAAAATCAGTGGTGAACCCATCCGAGCCAGGGGATTTTCCTAGGGGCATTGATTTTACGACTTGATTGACTTCCTCTTGGGTGATGTGTCGTGTTAGGGCTACGTTTTGTTTTGAAGTTAACAGAGAGGGTATGTGTCTAGTGACCCTTTGGATGGTTGTTGTTATGTCCTCCCTGGTTTTCGTTAGAAGGTCACGGTAGTAGTTGATCAACTTTTCCTCTATCTGAGAATGTTCTCTGATTGGATTTCCCTAGCTATCCTCTAAATGGGTTATTCTGTTTATGTTGTGTCGATGCACCATTTCTCTATCAAATAATTTTGTGTTCTTTTCCCCTTCTTTGAGCCATTGTACTATGGATTTTTGTTTGCACAAGATTTCTTCTTACCTTCTTCCCTCTTCTAGTTGCGCTTGGAGCTTCTCCTCCTCTTTCATTAGTTCAATGGTTCGGGATCCTGAGATAAAAAAAATTTGTATCTCCAAAAGCTTATTTTCTATGTCCTGTATACTTTGGAGTATGTTTCCAAAGGTGTTCTTGTTCTAGTGTTTTAGCAGCTGCTTGAAGTTTTTGAGGCACTGCTGGAATTTATACATGTTAGTGGCATGATCTATTTCTACTTGTGCCCACCAGGATTTTACTAACTGATGGAAATCCTAGTGTGAGAGCCAGAATTTTTTGAAACGGAAGGGCTTGTATTTGGGTGTTTCTCCTGTTTCTAAATTAAAAACAAAAGGCCAATGATCCGACCTAACTTTTGGAAGAATAAGGATTTCCATATAAGATCCCTCCTCCATTAATACCTCAGTCACCAGAAAGCAGTCCAGACGAAAAGCAATGAGTTGGTTTCCTGATCTACGATTGGACCAGGTGAAGGTGCCATTGTTATTTTCTATGTCTACTAGCTTTAGATGATCAATGAGGGTTTTGAACTTGCCATTTTCTTGCTCGAGTCTCTTCCTGCCTCCTGTCTTTTCCTCCAGCGACAAGATCATATTGAAGTCACCTCCTAAGATCTAGTTGTGTGTTTTCACCAGAGTCTTGATTAGTGCTATCTGCTCCATGAGTTCATCTTTGTCATGTTGGCTTTGGGGGCCATAAACATTTGTAATGGCCCCTTCCTAATTCGAGCCTATGAACTCGAAGTGGGTTGTTATTGTGCCTATAGTTGAGAAGAATTTGATAATAGTGATGTTGATTGGGTTCCAGAGGATAGCTAGACCTCCTGAGGCTCCTATGGAGTCTATTAATATGGAGTTACATCCTCTCCAGATACGCTGGAAGATGGTTTCATCTTTGGCCCCTGCACATTTGGTTTCCTGTAACATTAGGATGTATGGGTTTTCTGTTTTGATGCAGTCTCAGAGGATCCTTTGTTTGGATCTACCATTGAGTCCTATAATGTTCCAGGTAATGATATTCATCATTAAGAGGGTGGTGTTGGGTGGAGGTATCCCTCTGAGAGCTTGTGCATCTGCCCTAAGTTTATCATGAGGTTTCC
>JZKD02S1879314.1:0-12636 GCA_000966675.3 Picea glauca
GGTGACAATGGTAGTGAAACTGATAGTGGCAGTGACAATGACAGTGAAAGTAGCAGTAATAAGTTGAGTCTACATTTATATTTCAGGGTGGAAGGAAGGGGAAAGGAAAGGGGGTTGTAGTCTCCTTTTGGTTGGAGTTGGAGAATACAAGGAGTTGGAGTTTCCTTCAGGTCGGAGCTTGTAAATCAAGGGGTCGTAGCATCCTTCCAGTTGGAGCTGGATAATTCAGGGAGTTGTATATTCCTTTAGGTTGGATCCTGTAAATAGGGGGTTGGAGCCTCCTTCCATTTGGTTCTGGAGAACTTGGACGTTGGTGTTTCCTATGAATGTCATATTTTGATATATAAGAAATTATTCCATGGTTTTCTCCCATTAGGGTTTCCATGTAAAATATTGGTGTACTTTGTATCTGTGTATGATGTGATGCATTATTTATGGTTATATTTTTATGATATGTTAAATGCAATCATAAGTGAATGGAATCATTGATATGTTAATGTTGTGATTAAAATTGGTAAAAAGTTCTCAATATGATTCACCCCCCCCCACTCAATATTGGCGAATATTCCAACAACTCGTATCAAATCAGGTCCTTCAAGAATTAGTCGAATTGTTGGAAGGTGCATCATGAATAATAGATACACAGTTAATGGAACACCAATATTTGATGGTCATAATGGTCAAAACTATGAGATGTGGAGTATAAGGATGAAAGTATTTTTACAGACATAGGGGTTTGACATTTTGCAATCAGTTGTTATAGGATACATCGCTTCAAATAAACCAAATAATGCAGCCAAGAAGGAATTAAAAAGAAACAAAAAAATAGCAATGGATTCCATCCTAGAAGGATTACCCGATCCGGTAAAAGACAAAGTGGTACAATGTTCATCAGCCAAAGAAATTTGGGATAAAGTACATAATCTCTATTCCAAGAGATCCCATCATATCACAGATCCAGAGCATGCTAAATAAGATACAGGGACATAATGAGAAGAAAAATTATCATCGTGTCAGACAGATTCAGAAGAAGATTTTGAAGTAGGCATACTGGATTTTGAGGCTAAACTAATCAGTGGCTTAAGTGAGATAATAAAAGAAAGGAAGGAAAACAAGTCGCTCAAGGAATAATTTTTCAAGTTGAAGGAAGGTTTTGAAGAAGTTAAGTAGGTTATCATAAACCTAAGAGCTCAGTTGGATGAAGCCAAAGTAATTGAAGAAACTCTCAAGGATCAGTTGAAAGAGAAATAGTGTTTGGAAGCTGAAATAATATCACAAAGAAAGGAAGCAGAGAAGAGAGAAGAAATTTTGACAAGTCATCTTAAGGAAATATATGAGGACTTAAAAAATCTTGAAGAAGAATTTAGTCAACAAGAAAGAAGACTTGAAGAAGAAATCATCTCCTTGAATACCCAACTTGAAGAAGCAAAGAGAACGAAAGAAGTGATGAATATCCAGATGATGAAGAAGGAAGAATGTTGTGAGAATATTAAAGAAAAATTCATCTTATTAAAAGTTGAAGTTGACAAAATCAACAAGAACTTGAAGAGCTCTCAAGTACTATAATATATTATCAGTTGTCAAACGTCACCATTCAATAAAATGGGTATTGGATACACTGGTGAGACCTCATGTAAAGAAGATGCAAATACCAATCCCAACAATGTTCAAGAGAGTGGAAGCTACATGTTGGCCCTTGGTCATACATTAGGGAAGAAAGCGAAGACTAAGGAAGAAGAAAGACAAAATAGGAAGTGTGCAGAAGGCATGCAAACCGAGGAGGGGTCGAAGTGGTTAAAGAAGCAAAAAAGAAGGAACGAAGTAAAGGAAAGAAATTTGTTGAAAGATAAGATCAAGCAGCAAATAAGATAGGTCGTGGAAAAGTCAGTAAGCGGAAGAAGATATTGATGGGTGCTTTGGAGCACCTCACGGAGAAGAAGGAAGAACAGATCGACAAAGTCCTTAAAATGTGGTTTATGCGGACCTAGGGTTTTGGCACCTGGACTTCAGTCTAGAGTCATGGAAGGATAAAGAGAGGTATAAAGGGTGAGAGAAGAGAGAATAGTGGTGTTGATATGTAAAAGTGTTATGTTTTAAAACATTCTTGTATTTTGGGTCTTCAGCTGGGTGCGAAGATATACTCTGCAGCTGGGTGCATAGAGAAAGGAAATAAAGAGGAAGAGAGAGAAGGATTTGTAGCTGAGTGCACAGATAAAACTGTATATTTTCATCTACTTAATCAATAAACATAGATCTGTGGACGTAGCCCTAGGGAGAGGGTGAACCACGTAAAATATTATTGTTCTATGTGCTTGATGTTGTGTTATTTTCTATCTGTTATTGCGTTATTGCGTTATTGATTTCCCTATTGAAGATAACATATATAACTAACTTTTTGAAGTTAAGCATAATATTGCTAAGAATCTCTAGGTTACCTTGTGTTGTTGTTTTGGATTCATCTTGCATTTCCTCTGGTTGTAGACACCTATGTCCTGCAACCCCCCTATTGCTACTTTGAGTGAGACTTCATCTGCTTCACAAGTATTTCCGTAAGGGCCAGTAGTTAGGGTTTGTTGGTGCATTGTTAGAGTTGAACCCTGGGTATGCCCATGTGCCAATGAAGGCACACAAACCAAGGAGGGGTTGAAGTGGTTAAAGAAGCAGAAAAGAAGGAATGAAGTAAAGGAAAGCAAGTCGATGAAAGAAAAGATCAAGCAGCAAAGAAGATAGGTCGTGGACAAGTCAGCAAGCGGAAGAAGATACTAATGGGTGCTTTGGAGCACCTTGCGAAGAAGAAGGAAGAACGGGTCGGCGAAGTCCTTAAAATGCGGGTTATGTGGAACTAGGGTTTTGGCACCTAGACTTCAGTCTAGAGTCATGGAAGGATAAATAGAGGTATAAAAGGGTGAGAGAAGAGAGAATAGTGATGTTGAGATGTAAAAGTGTTATGTTTTATAGAATTCTTGTATTTTGGGTCTTCAGCTGGGTGTGAAGATCTACTCTGCAGCTGGGTGCGCAGGGAAAGGAAATAAAGAGGAAGAGAGAGAAGGATCTGCAGCTGAGTGCGCAGATAGAACTGTATATTTTCATCTACTTAATCAATAAACATAGTTTTGTGGACATATCCCTAGGGAGAGGGTGAACCACGTAAAATCTTATTGTTCTATGTGGTTGATGTTGTGTTATTTTCTATATGTTATACTGTTATTGCATTATTGATTTCCCTATTGAAGATAAGAGATATAACTAACTTCGCAAAGTTAAGCATAATATTGTTAAGAATCTCTAGGTTACCTTGCGTTGTTGTTCTGGATTCATCTTTCATTTTCTCTGGTTGTAGACACATGTGTCCTGCAACCCCCCTATTGCTACTTCGGGTGAGACTTCATCTACTTCGCAGGTGTTACCGTAAGGGCCAGTAGTTAGGGTTTGTTGATGCACTGTTAGAGTTGAACCCTGGGTTTTCCCATGTGTCAACAAATGGTTCAGTTGTCGGAACCGGGATCTTCTTGAGGGAATGCCAAGGTGCTTTCCATCAAGGACAGAGATTCAGAAGTGGATAGAAGAACAAGAAAGGGACTTCGTCGAAGCTCAAAACAAGAACCCTAGAATTAGTACAAAAGACTGGTTGGGAAGGTACATCTTTACTGACGTGCACGAGATTTTATTTACAAGAGTTCATAAGGATTTGTATGAGTGGCTAGCTAGACTAGTGGGCACTCAATTTGAAATCATATCTAGAACACTTGTGGTTTATATAGTGGCATTGATTAAGAAATTCAAGAAAGTCAATAACGTTGTGTCTAGGGAAGTGGATCTTTGGTTGACAACACTATTGGAGGGTACATTAATGAGTTTGCTATTGACAGAGTAGAATAATATAGTCAAGAAGAGAGGTATTTCTTCAAGGAACCTAGAGGAAAGTTTCTATACTTTTTGAAGTTGAAGAGTAAGATGCTATTGCATGCGAAGAATATCTTGAAGATACAGTAATCAGTTGGAGTTTAAAGCTAATGTTCAAGAATTCAGACAATGATAGTGACACAGAAGCTGGACACAAGCGCAGTGGGAGATCATTCAGAAACGTTCCTCTTGTGAACCTGTTTAAGCGGAGTTACGGGCCATTGGCACAAGATGAATATTTCTACATTGGAGAAGAAGCAGGGCAATAATACGAAGAGTATTTAGAGTTCGCAAGGGAGAGGAAGTAGAGACTGAAGAACTTCACCAAGAAGAACCAGAAACTTCAGGGACTGTGCCTACTTTCGAAGTAAGTATTACTACTACTCCTGTTGTTTTAGCAGCATTAAGTAACCAGAGTAATCAGAGCACCCAGAGTACTTTTACAAGCAGTTTAGTACACACTCAGTCGAGAAACCAAGGAAAATATATGGCAGATGAAATGAGATTACCTATTTTCAGAGGAGATGGATATGAGGATCCTGACCAGCACTGCTTCTTATGCGAAGTTGTATGGAGCATTAAGAAAATCACTGACGAAGTTGTTAAGAGAGCTCAATTTAGTACTACCTTGAGGGATCATGCACTGAGATGGTATATGAAGTTTGTTACAGGATTTGTACATACTAATTCATTGAATGACATTAATACTGCGTTGAGTGCAGATTTCAAGAAGCCTAATTCGAAGTCGCGATGCATTACAGAGTTGAAGGAAATCAAGCAGAAGGTGACTGAATGTGTTTGGGAATTTGATCAGAGGTTTAATACCTTGACAGGCCATTTAATTTTTCATATTCCAAATGAGCAACATAAGGAATGGCTCATCGTTTCCCTTCTGCCACACATTAGAGTCCCTCTGATGCAACGGAAGGTTGCTTCACAAGCTGAAGCATTATAGATTTCCATGAAAATAAAAGTAGCTCCTGTAGGAGAGTCCAATCCATGTATGAGTCAGATTTTGAATCAATTAACTAGTTTATCTTTACAGGTTGAAGACATGAAGAAAGATAAAGGAAAGGAGAAAAGAGAAGACATCTGGTGTATCATATTTAAAGCAGAGGGCCATGACAAAGAGCATTGTTCTTTATTTAATGAATACTTGGCCTCTGGAGGTCCTAACCCTTTGAAACAGGCTACTTTACCATGGTGTGAGGTATGTAGAACTAGACATTACCCTTGTGAATGTTATTATATGCATAAATATGTCCAGACACCCACCAATATTTATTGTACGTTCTGCAAATATGTGGGGCATAATGAGAAGGATTGTAGGGCTTATGACATCATGCATTGATCTGAAAATAGGGGGCTGACTTGTTTTTCTATGCAAGCACCCTCTACTCCATTAAAATAAACTTTAGGACCTTGCTCAATGTCATAGTTGTGCAAGAGAAATTATGTGTCAAGTTTATGCATCTTTTAGGTGTTTATGTGTGAGGTTTTTAAAAGGTTAAATGTGATGTTTAAAGAATACAACAGCAATATAAAGTGCAGCAAATAATAACCAGAAAACTCACAACAATAACAAGATGATAAAGGAGTTCACCCCCAACTGTGCTACATCTCCTTGAGCCTCCATCAATGGACTAGGCTCTCTGGGATTAGTTTGTCAAAGATTATTTTACAATATGTTTCTCAAATCCAATGGATTTACTGATTGTACGATTGGTTTCGGAATGCATAAAAACCCCAAAAATGACTATTAGAACTCTGTAAACAAACCATGGCCCATCCGGGCATGACCTCTTCTACTGGTGGCCTTGATCTTCCATGAGATTCCTTGTGGAAAGAACACCTGTAAAAGTCCTCAAATACCTATGAAACCTGTCCCAATGTGTTTAGAGCATCTCAATTAGTCAAGAATGACTATTCAGTCACTAAAAATGAAATTTGGCTCCTCTGGGCATGCCCTCCTTCAATGGTGGCCCTAAGCTCCCTGGAGCTCTCTGAAACTTCAAGGTAGAAAAACCTACAAAATAAGACTCCAAATGCCTTTTAAAAATGTTCCAATGGATTCAGAACATCCAAAAACCCCTAGCTGGGCTTTTTCGGCACCTCATTTGGCCAAAAAATGAAGAAGATAGGCCTCTTGCTATTTTCCTCCTTCAAGCTTGTTGTCTCTAGTTCGCCAAAACATATCTCCTATGTGAGTAACCTAGCTTCTGGGTGTTTCCCATGACTAAACCTAGCACACGCATGAATTCCCACAAAATGTGCCAAATTTTTGCACCGTTAGCAAACTAATCCCCCAAATCACGGAGCTGTTGGGCCCATGGGGACCATGTGGCCACATCCCAGCGCATAAAAAGGGCTATGTTTGCAAGGTTCAACGTGGGTTCGACAAGTGTCTAGGCGCATGGGTATATCCGTTTGAAATTTTCCACATGCAATCCTCATGTGGAAAAGGGTCACATGGTAGGGGTTATGCAACTGGGGGTTGGGGTTAAGCCCCAGCCTGGACCCCGCCTAAAACACAAAACCATTTCGAATTTAAATATATATGAATTCATATATATAACAAGAAACACGTTGTGGGCTAGTGGTAGCCCAAAGTATGCAAAGGTGCTCCATCATGGGGGGAGGTCCGGTGTTCCATCCCCACGGACTCCATAAAATTTTAACATACAAAACCCAAGGTGCCATGTGGCAGCCCACGTATGGGCCATGTGGCACCACTCTAGTGGCCAATAAATGACACGTGTTGAAAGATGATTCATCCACATCTACCACTCGGTTGTCCAATCTGAAATTTCCATGTCATAACATGCCATGTCAGCATATGTTCATGCCACGTCAGCTGTACGGATTGTACAGTCAGCAATTTTTTTTCCTTGTTTGGCAAATCGAACAGAACGCGATATCTCACTCATCTGATGTTTGTTTGAACCTGATCAAAGTGTGTTGGGTTCATGACGACGAGGCCTGCGCACCCATTCGTTTTGAAGCGATTCCAAACACTTTGATTTTTGGGCTAAATTTTGACCCTTGGTCCAGATTCTAATCATGCATGAAAGGTCAAGGGATGCATATAGAATTCAAGGAGAATTAGAGTCAGAAGGAAATACTACGCAGTTCAATTCCTCAGGAAGAGGAAACGTCAACCCTCGCGGTGGGTTCAAAGGAAGAGGATGAGGAGGAGCCATGGGTCGAGGTCGAGGTCGGATTATTTGTTATAATTGTGCCCAACCAGGTCATTTGTCAAGGGATTGTCAGAACCCTTGTACTATTTGATTCTACTGTAATTCATTTGACCATTTCATTGAAGACTGTCTAGTATTATTAGCTAAAGTTAAGGAAAGACGAGGTGGAAACCAACAAGTCCAACTAATATCAGTTGAACCTCGCGATCAGGAACCCAGAGTTGTTATTATTACTAGAGGAGGCATTGTCATAGGAGAAGATAGGGTGACTCCAGGAAAGACTACAGATTGATCAGGGATCAGAAGAGCTGCAGAGAAGGCACCATTATTTGATCCAAGGAAAGAAAAACATACTTTTGAAGAACCAAGGAGATAATTTGTAGGTGAACAGGATTCCTCATCTAAGGAACAATCGGAAGTAAGGGAATGTGAAATGCCTCCAGCATTTGATCAGTCTTCCCTACCCAGACAAGGAAAAGAGGTAAGCAATCTTGTAGACTTCTTGTATACCTGTATTAATTTGATTAAAGATGAAAAATTTGTGCAGGAACTACAACACCTGATCAGACAATATGAAATTGGATGATTCGGATTTTATGAGAAGAATGAAATGACTACATATTATTAACATGTACTTAACACAAAATAACAGAGATACAGTAAAATTGGTTTTCTATTCAATAAGGAAATAAGTTGAAACTGTAAAATGCAGCGGAAACAAGCTTGTTGGAATGGTGGCGGCTTATCTCTGAGAAGAGATGTGGTGGTTGCGCTCATTTGCAAGAAGATTATTACAATGAGGCTCTGAAGGCCTTTTTTACAATAAACAGGATTTCCAAAAACCTAACCCTAGGAGATGAAGCACCAAAAGTCATGTGGGCCCCGTCTGGGTAAGTTAGTACATCAACTTTCTGGGGTCGTAACTTTTGCATACGATCTTCGTTTTAGGCGTATGATAGCCTGTTGGAAAGGTATCTTAGAGGATATTCATTTTGGAGGCTCAATCATGCCTTCAACTGTCATTCAGAAGCTCCATCCTGAAAAACCTTCATTTAGGCCCTCAAAATGGCCCCAGAAGTTAAAACTGCTAAAAACAGTAAATGCCAAAATTGTCAGAAAACTATTTTGAGCCAGTTGGAAAATGTGGGTGGCCACCGATATCCACCTGGATCAATCCTCCCTCCTTAGGAATCAATGGTCTCCATTGCGTTGAGCTCCCCCATAAGATGAGGAAATTTCTGTTGAATTTGGCCCTGGGTGAGCCACTTGCCTTGGTGCAGGAGCTGCCCTACTTTGACGACTCGATAAAGTTGGATCCTTTGATGTCGAGTGCCCTTGATCTATGTGTCCACAATCTGATCATTGGATGCCTATTGTATGTAGTCAGGGTTGAGCTCTGTTGGTGTTAGTTGTTCTGCTACATCTGAGGTATCCAATAATGGTGGGAAATAAGAGCGAAGGAGATCCACGTTGAATACTGGGTGCATGCCAAGGAAAGGAGGAATGTTGAGCTCAAAAGAATTATCCACCATGGCCTTGGTGATGGTGTATGGCCCATAATGGAGTGGGCGAAGCTTCCGATGGGGTCATGTTGGCCCTTGACCAAGTTTTGGGAGATTCTTGGTCATATTGACCTATGTTGGGAGTTCGACAACCTGTCGAAGGAGGAGCGCAAGACGAAGCGGAGATCAACGGATCTAGGCCCACTTTTTGGTCCTTTTTGGGTTTTGGGGGATAATTTAACGGGATTGGGATGTCATCCCATGGGTTTTACCCATGTTTAGGCCTATTTTGTAAAGTATAAATAGAAGGATAGGCAATGTAGAAAGAGAACAAGTAGTCTGGTAAGCTAAGTGCTAAAGGCTAATTGCTAGTGTGGATTGTAAGGGCTTTGTGCATTCTGTGTAATACTTGCAGAGTTGAGTAAAAGTCCTTGTGTGAGACTGTAGAAGGCTTTGTGTTGTAACGCAAGGAATAAGGATCTAGCGAGCTACGCAGATCTTCTGTCATGTGCGGAGTAAGGGTTTTGAGGCTCTGTGCTTGTAACCGATTGACTAAAGACTATAAAGAACAAGAGTTTGTGGACGTAGCCCCAGGGTGGGGGTGAACCACGTAAATCCTGTGTTATGATGATTTGTGCTTTGTCCTATGTGATTTAAATGTTATTTGCTAAGTGTTTGGATGTATTTAGATAAATCTAATTGTGCTTTGTGCTTACTAGATGTGAGAATGTTAGATCTAATCTATATGGTTATATTTAGTGCTTGATCTACTTGATCTGATCTATTTTCCTATGCTAAGTGATTGAATACAGTAGATTAGTGTGAGTACTATGAAGCTTTGTTCTATTAGCGAGGTGGATATTTCTTTCATATTGAGAAACTGATGGTGCTGAGTGATTTATTAAGTGTTACAATCACAGATCTGTGTCCCATCTAGGGTTGCAAACACCTGAGTCTTGCAACCACCCCTGCCTCTACCTCGGGTGAGACTTCATTTTTTTCGTAGGTGTTGCCGAAAGGGCTGGTAGTTAGGGCTTTGTTGGTGCGCTTTTCTAGCATTGAACCCTGGGTCTGCCCTTGTGCCAACAAATGGTTTTGTTTCCAAGACCTGAAACTGTGATTGTTGGGAACTGAGACAGAAGAAGCTATGTGCAAATATTCATACTGAAATTTTGGAAGCTATGTGTGTAGATATGTGCCCTAGTGCACAGTATTCTACTTGATTTATAAATCTTTGTCCTAAAGAAAGAATCATGATCTGAAGAAAGGAGATCGGATCTGAAGAAAAGAGGTAAGATCTGGAAGCTGTGTGCCCTAAGAAAGGTAATAGTTGAAATTCTTGATTAAAAAGAGGTAAGATCTGTAAGCTTTGTGCTCTGATAAAGGTAAGAATAGTTAAAAGTTTTAGATCTGGAAGCTTTGTGCTCTGTAGAAGTGAGATAAGTAGAAATTTTTGTTTCTAGAGTATGGATCTAGGTATGATTGATAGGATCTACCCTGGCTTGAAAACTAGGGTATTAATAGATGAAATAAGATTTGATATGAGTAGATATGATAAGAATAGTGAACGATATGTTATACCTAAGCATAGAAAGAATGTTTGGACTAATGAGTGGATGCAGGATCCTAGAAAGAATTTGTTGCAAGTTAGCTACCATGATCCTAGTGCGTAGTACAGAAGAGGTTGGGGATCATTTAAAAGAAATAGAGGATTAACCCTATGTTACAGTTACAGAAGACTGGGACATCTGGCTAAGGAATGCCCTGGTGGAAGACCTAGTTGCCTCTATTGTAAGGCTCTAGACCATGAAGTATTGGATTTCCCTAGAATGATTGCTAAGCTTGAAAGAATGAATCTGAATCAAGAGAGCCCTAAGGCAGATCCAAAAACTGAGATTATGGCATAATACAAGAAAGGATCCAAGAAAGAATTGCTATAGATGAAAGAAACCCTGAATAACCACTGACATGTCAGATTATCAGAGATCTTCAAAGGAAAAGAATGCATCGAAGCAAGAATAGGAGACTTCGACATTGATTATGTTCTAGATGAGGAAACACGGGTGAATTTCATGACCGGGAGAACTTGGGAAGCTATAGGGAGGCCTGCCATGACTCCCTCATTAGGAGGAATAGGGTTATTCAGAGGAAAACTGGTAAACCTATGTGGAAGGCTCGCCCAGATACCTATGACTGTCAATGGAACTTCGACGGAGGAATATTTTGAGATTATTAAATTTGTTGAAGACCGTGCCCCATTTACCATGTTAATAGGAAAACCTTGGATTGGCAGAGATCAAGCCAGACGAAAGAAAGAAGAATAATTCTTGGAGCAGAAGAAACAGGAGTTAAAATATTTCATGACCAGAAGGATCACACACTTGATCGAAGAAAAGGAGAACATATCGAAGTTATTTAACACTAGAAACCCAGATGTCGAAACTGCAAAAACATTAGAAAACTCACAGGAGACTGAAGTACCTATCTCGGATAAAGAAGAGGTGTTACCCCTGAGTCCTAGGAGAGAATCTCAACAACGCAAAGTAACTAAGATGAGAGAAGAGAAGAATCAGAATGGAAAGCGAACTACCAAGATGAAGCTCACTAGAAAGAAGGCTAGAAAGCAAAGTAAGAAGAGAGCTAAGTTGCAGAAGTTTCTAGAGGGAACTTCGCAGACATAAAATTTGCATAATTGGAGCTTCACCGGGATATCAGAACAGCAACACATGGCATTTCGCCATGGCGAAGCAATATAGTCATTGGGGATATTATAACCATTCGATCGACGCTTAAAATGGGCATAAAGGCAATAAAGGTTTGTCATCAGACCGTTAGACTGCACCATAACGGATCAAACAAGAGTTAATGGAGGCTCATAACCATTGCAAGCGAACCGTTGTCAAGTTACCTATTTATTTCATCGCACCATGCACTGAGAACACTTTTGCTAACTGAGAATTTTAAGCCGGTAGACTAAGTTTCTATTGTATACAGTGATCATTGAGCTCTTGTTGATTATTATAGTGCATTCTCTAAGCTAACTTGACCCGATATTATTAATCCCGAGCGCAGATGTCCGACGAGTTCACCGCAGTTGAAGAATCAGTAACAGAAGTACTCCTTGACTTGATGATTGAGAGAGTCATGTCGATGTCTGAAGGTATCCAGGCTTCATCTACAAGAGTCATGCAAGCATCTTCGTCCACTGATCGATCCAGACCATCACGGCCAGCAAATGAAAAGCAAACTAAGCACAGAGAAGATCTCGTGAATTCCAAGCTGATTCCAAGTATTTTACCTGCCTATCTACCAACCCTGAGCGGCACAATCAATTGAGACAATGTGCCCAGAGAGTTTGAGTACGCTTTTGGTCACTGCGTACATCCCGAAAGGGATACGCGCAGTGCGCACAGACCAAGATAAGATCGCAGCGTTGAAGTTTAGTGACTTCAACCTCGGCGATAGGAAAGTATATAACATGCTCATCCCGCATAAGTATCTGACCAGGACCAAAGGAAAGAACTCGAAGATCGTTCTCCAATCATGGACCATGAACCTCGCACAGTCCACACTACTCAATGTCATGAATATTCCTCACTTCGGAAGGAACCAAGAAGTGAACGCATGCGTCAAACTACTATTGTCCTGCTACCATGGCGGATATGTATGGTTAAACCGTTGTATCACAGTGGATCCGACGTTGATCAATCGGATCACAGGGCCAAGCATGCAAGGCCCTAACCCACAGGATTTCTACCCTAGAAAATCCATGGATCGCGCTCTTGCACAGAAGATTAAAGACACCTATGGATATGTTGAGAAGGGAACACAAGGTTATAAGGTAGCCTCTATCCAGAATGGTGCAATGCACCTTGCCTATCAATTGATCGCAAGAAAGTTAGTTCGCAAGAACCGACTGTAGGGTCTCAAAATAGTCCCTATTCTCACTCCATTAATTCACTAAAACCTTCACAATTACTTCCATTTCACCTTCATATCACCTTCATTCCACCTCCACATCATTACATTTGCCT
>JZKD02S1879314.1:18215-33812 GCA_000966675.3 Picea glauca
AGATTTTGAAATAAAGATTCATACTTCGATTTTGCTTCTACATCTGAGTCTCCTTTGAAGTGGTGTGCTTGTGGAGTTATGGAGGGACCCCATGGCCTCACTTGCATGCTTATTTTCTTATTTTAGGTATAAATTAATTTATGTTTTTGTTTGATTTCAGCTCTTAAGTTTTGTTTAATGTTCTAATATTGGAAGAGTCTTATTTGAAAGTGTTCTTGTAAGAGAACCGTAAGACCTCATACAATTATTAGATTTAGATTTGTTTCATTTCATCTTTCAAAGTTTTTATTAGATGTTCTAATATTGGAGGAGATCCTAAAATTCAAGTGTTCTTGTAAGAGAACCTTAGGATCTCGATGAATGTTAGATMTAGGTTTGTTTAGTTGTTGGAAGAGATCTTGTTGAATATGTTCTTGTAAAAGAACCAAAGATCTCGGACAAATTAGAAATCTTTCTAGACCTATAGGTGGCACTTCTAAGTTTACCTTCCCGGGTTGACATTAAATGAACTTTGATTGACATCATCAATTAGAACTAAACATTGACCCACCCAAGTAACTGGATTAGTAGTTGACCTCGCAGGGAAGTGCGCAGAGGGCCTACAAATGAATTGGGTGAAGTACCTCATGAACTAGTTGGAACTAGAATGCAAGGAAGCGCAAGATCAGAGATATGAATTCCACTTCAGTTAGCTTCTTATACTGATCGCTTTCATCGCATGGGAGATGTCGAAAGGTGCGACCTTCCCGTACATTGATCCCTTTGAACCTCTAATCGTGAAGTTCAATACGCTATGGTACTCTAGCGACATGAATAAGAAATGGAAGTCGAATGTCGTGTTCCACACATATTACAACCAGTTGAAGACATACATCCAGTCTGATCCGCATATAACCCCAAACACTCTCCACCATTTCAGACCTTTAATGAAGTTCAGTGCGGACCACCATTTCATCTATATCACAGCGCGAGCTGACAAACACAAGGAATAGTTGCAGCCTTACTACAAGCTGATGGAGGAGGACTTGGAGGAGATCACCAAGGGCTGGTCGATGGACCTCCTCATTCTAGTAGACCCTACGAAGATGTCTGACTTAGACAGTCTAAAAGTAGCACATGATATGCCTGGACCTAGCAAGATAAAGAAGACCGAAGAGGTCCATGATTTAGATAGCACATCCATGAAGACCGCTTCCATCTCAGCAAAGCAAGGAGGAGATGGCAGAGAGATAGATGGCGCAGAAGTTGAACAGAAGAAAGGTGAGGTTACACCACCTAGAGACGAGGAGGACCCCTCGAAGAAAAGGAAGGTTTCCTCTCTGAAACCTTCTTCTAGGAAGAAATCTAAAGCATCTATGACTAAAATGCAGACCACCCTCACCTCAGATGACTTCGACTTCATCATCGCAGCACTGAATGATGCTTCACTAGAGATAGAAGAAAATAAAGAAGCTCAACAGGAAGAGATATACAGTCGGATCAAGGTTGAACTCCAAGGGATGCAGCAGGCACTACAGTCCAGTCACGTAGTTTCACTATGCCTCCACCATTGGGAACACCAGAAATGGGAGATGAGTCAGATCAAATCCACCAGATCGCAGATACAGTCGAAGCTCTCCTTTGAAAAGCATAGTAGGAGATAGCGCAAGCCACCCAGGATTTAGCACAAGCACAGGAAGACCTTCTAGAGAAACGCAGTACTACAAAACGAGAGAAGATCGCCCTCCAGGTAAAGTTCAATGAAGAAAAATATCAACTGCATAAAGAAAAGGAACAGTTGCTCGCAGAGAAACTTGAAGTAAAGGAAAGGATCACCAGAGCACTTCACTCTGTGACAGTTGTTGAAGTAAAGGCTGAAGAGAGAGTTCCAGAGCAGGTGGAACAACTCAAAGACATAATTCAGCAATTACAGTAATGCATAGCAGACTTGGAACTCCACACTGCACCTGAGACCCCTCAATATGTAAGAGACCAAAGGGGAGAAACTTTCCACAACGCAGTTGATAGACTAAAAGCTCTTGTCTTGGAGTGCAAGCAGTTGAGTAACCACAGCACCAAACATATGAAAACCTCACTTAGAACCCAGAGTTACAGTTGTTGGACTCGCAACTCCAGGAAGCAAAGCAGCATGCAGACACACTACAGGCGCAGTTGAAAGCTCTGTTAGCTATAGACAGAATGAAGAGGTCTCATGAGAAACGCACATCCCAGCAACAGATCCATATGATACATAGAAAAGTTATGAAAGTTAATCAAAGGCTCCAACCTGTGCAAGATAATTCATGTCAGCTATGTACAGAGGTTGAAATTCGAGGAGTAGAGCTAGAACAGGTCGTTAATGCAGTAGAACAGCGCCTAGAAGGGACAGTAAACGACGCAGTAATCCAGGAGTTCACCGAGCAAGAGGTCGTCGCACAGCAGTAGCTTGAAGCATCTCGAGGCCTTCGAAGCAGAACTGATCAGACCAGAGTGACTCGGGATGAGTCACAGGTAAGTGTTGAGGGCTTGTTGGCCCTTGACCAAGTTTTGGGAGATTCTTGGTCATATTTACCTAAGTTGGGACTTCGACAGCCTGTCGAAGGAGGAGCGCAAGAAGAAGTGGAGATCAAGGGATCTCGGCCCACTTTTGGGTTCTTTTTGGGTTTTGGGGGATAATGTAATGGGATTGGGATGTCGGCCCATGGGTTTTACCCATGTTTAGGCCTATTTTGTAAAGTATAAATAGAAGGTTAGGCAATGTAGAAAGAGAACAAGTAGGCCAGTAAGCTAAGTTCTAAAGGCTAAGTGCTAGTGTGGATTGTAAGGGCTTTGGGAATTCTATGTAAGACTTGAAAAGTTGAGTGCAAGTCCTTGTGGGAGACTGTAGAAGGCTTTGTGTTGTAACACAAGGAAGAAGGATCTAGCGAGCTGCGCAGATATTCTGTCCTATGTGGAGTAAGGGTTTTGAGGCTCTGTGCTTGTAACCAATTGACTAAAGACTATAAAGAAGAAGATTTGGTGGATGTAGCCTCGGGGTGGGGGTGAACCACATAAATCCTGTGTTATGATGCTTTGTGATTTGTCCTATGTGATTTACATGTTAGATCTAATATATATGGTTATATTTAGTGCTTGATATACTCGATCTGATCTATTTTCCTATGCTAAGTGCTTGAATACAGTATATTAGTGTGAGTACTACAAAGCTCTGTTCTATTAGCGAAGTGGATATTGCTTGCATATTGAGGAACTGATGGTGATGAGTGCTTTATTAAGTGTTAGATTTACAGATATGTGTCCCAGCTAAGATTGCAAACACCTGAGTCTTGCAACCATCCCTGCCTCTACCTCAGGTGAAACTTCATCCACTTCACAGGTGTTGCCAAAAGGGTCGGTAGTTAGGGCTTTGTTGGTTCACTTTTGTAGTGTTGAACCCTAGGTCTGCCTCTGTGCCAACAGGTGTTGTAAGGAGTTATTTCTGCAAGTGCAACCAAAATTTGTTGCCCACCTAAAACTTATGTGGCACCCGATGTTGATCATGGCACTACTTGTACTTATCATTGGACTTCTGTAGGATATCCTGAACCTGTTGGCGAATGTTCTGGATCCACTCAATGAACCAGGTGGCTTTTCCAGCTTTAGTTGAAGCAGGAGATGAGTCGGTCAAGGTGACCACAAGGGGAAGTGCAACATCTATGGGACCCAATGGTTGGAATACCAACCCCACCTGAAAGGGGTTGTGGCCGATTGAGCTATGTAGGGCTTGGTTGTAGCTATGTTGGAAATAGTGAAGGCTCTCATCCCATGTACAAGGCTGTTTTTAATTATACATGTGAAGGATATGCACAATCATTCAATTTACGACGTCGGTTTGGCCATCTGTCTGGGGGTGGAAAGTCATGGATTTGGTGATCTTGGTGTCCAGCAGTGATCAGAGGCTCGACCAAAATGTGCTAAGAAATCGATTGTCCCGATCTGAGACAATGGTTTGTGGGATTCCAAAATGTACCCATACTTTTTCAAAGAAGACTTTGGCAATGGCCTCGGTTGTGATGTTCTTCTTATAGGCAACCAGAATCGCCATCTTAGAAAAGTGATCAACAACCACAAAAACACAATCATTTCATCGCTTGGTGGACGGGAGGCTCGACATGTAGTCCATTGAGATGGATTCCCATGGCCTGTCAGGAGTAGGAAGAGGGGTGTACAAGCCTTGTTTCTTAGTGGTCGATTTGGCAATAGCATAGGTAATGCAGAACCTGATATACTTGTTGACCTCCTATCGAAGTTTCGACCAGTAGAAATGTTTCTGTAGCATCACCATTGTCTTTTCGACATCGAAGTGTCCTGCCACCCGACTATAGTGGGATTCCCAGATCAACTTCGCTTGCTCGCTTGATGGAACACAGATATGGCCCAGACGACACAACAACCCATCCTGAATATGGAAATTATCGATAATTGTGTTTGCACCCAACATTTGGTAGGTGGTGGTGAAGTCTGGGTCTATCTCATAGAGTTGGGACCATCTAGAGGTCTCATGGCCATCGGAGTCTAGCATTGTGGTGAGTGTCGGGACTGGCGGTATTCTGAGGCAATCAACAACGTGATTTGTGCTCCATATTTTATACTTGATGTTGAGGTGGAATTGTTGCAAGTATGTGGACCACTTTTGATGGAAATCATTCTGCAATTTTCCTTATGTTTGCATGAACTGCAGTGGCTTATGATCAGTCTGAATGACTGTCTCCTTCCCAAGAATGTAATGTCTCCACTGGCAGCAGGCTTGCACAATGGAGTACATTTCTTTGTCGTAAGTAGGGTACTTACGGACGGCATCTGATAGTGTCTCACTATGATAGGCCATAGGGTGGTCGCGCTGAGTGAGAACGACACCCACCACATAGTCTGAAGCATCTGTCTCGATCTCAAAGGGATGTTGCAGGTATGGTAGTGAAAGTACTGGGGCTGAGCACAAGCATTGCTTCAAATCATCGAACGCTTGTTGTTGGGACCAGCCCCACGCAAATTTTGTCTTACCACCACCCCTGGTTATTTGGCTGAGGGCCCATGCAATATGGGAGAATCCGAACATGAACCTGCGGTAGAAATTAGCAAGGCCCAAGAAGCTCTGAAGCTCAGTGAGTGTGGTTGAGGCTGGCCAGTCACGGATGACTTGGATCTTGGTTGGATACACATGTACGCCATGTTGATAAATTATGTAGCCTAGGTAATGGACCTTGTCCATGCCAAAGGAGAATTTTTCCAAGTTGGCATATAGCTTTTGTTGTCGTAGGGTGTGCAGAACATGTTGAATATGCTGCAAGTGTTCGGCCCGAGTCCTGTTGTAAATGAAAATGTCATCCAGATACACCACTACAAAAGTATCAGTGAATGGTCGTAGGATATCGTCCATCATCCTCATGAAAGTGGCTGGAGCATTTCTCAAACCAAAGGGCATGACCAATCATTCAGAAAGGCCTTCCTTTGAGTTGAAGGTGGTTTTCCATACATTTGTCTGTTCTATCGGGACCTGGAGGTAGCCAGACTTCATATCAATCTTACTGAAGTATTTGGCCCCGGTGAGTTGATCAAGGAGGTCTTCGATTCGAGGAATTGGGTACCGGTTTCTGACTGTGATTTTATTCAGAGCCCAGTAATCAATGCAGAGTCACCAGGTTCCATCTTTCTTCTGTACCAGCATGATTTGGCTCCTGCAAGGTGGTGAGATAGGATGTATGTGCCCCTTTTGGAGCAGTACTTGGATCTGTCACTTGATCTCATCATTCTCTAACAGAGAGCAGTAATAGACTGGCCCATTGGGTAGCGATGCGTCGGGGGTCAGATCGATGGGGTACTTGAACTGGCAGTGTAGAGGTACCCTGGTAGGTGAGGAGAAGATATCTGAGTATTCTTCCATGACCTTATCTACTTTCTTTTGCTATGTGGAGAGGTCGGTCGCAGAGACCCTCGATGTCTTTGTGATATTTCGCTTATTCTGAGAGCGAATCACGAAGAAGACAAACTTCCCCATCTGAGAGATGACCTTCCTGCATTGCTTAGCAGAGATCAAGGAAATAGCAGTAGGTGGGACTGCCTTGGGTATCCTATACAATTTCCTGTTCAAAGTAATAATAACACTACGAGGCCTAGACTCATATACAGGATGACGTTTCCATAAATAAGGCTGGCCCAAAAGAACATCACACACTTCGAGAGGAGAAACATCACACAATACCTCATCTTTGAAGGGCTTGATGTCATATGATAGTCGGCACTGTTGCCTGACGCGGAGATCGCTTCCTTGGTGGAGCCATCCAATGATGTAGGGTTGTCGGTGCAGCATTGTCGGTAGGGCCAACTGCTTGACGACCTCTACTAACTTGAGGTTCTTCTAGATATCGTTATCAATGATGAAGTGTAGTGGGGTGCCTTTTACCCACATCTATGAATGGAAGAGGCGTTCTCCTTCTTCTGGCTCATCTGGTTCACCAGGTTGGAGCTTGGTGGTAGCAACAATGGCACTGGATTCCACGTCAATGATCCATCTTCCCCTTTCTAGTTCTAGCTCAGAGTCTGAACCCACATATGATTCAGAGGATTTCACTTCGGCCACCACGGACTGCTTTGAGCGACGGTCAGCAGTGTTATGCCAAGGGCTCTTATGGAAGTCGCGCAACTTCTTAGTATCTTTCTTTGTCTTTTCAATGTCCTTCTTTGCTTGTGGATTGGATTGGTTGTCCTGATACTGTCTATATTTGCTCTATCCTTTGTTCTATGGGTTGGGTCTGCCCTTTCCTAGATTTTGTTGTCCAAGGTTCACAGGCCCAAATTGTCGCATCTTTTGTTTGAGCTTCTGCTCGATTTTGACGACATATCAGTAGGTCGCACCCAAGGATGATATGTCCAGAAATTCCATTTTGGTCTGGATGTATCTATGAAGAGCATCGCGATTCTTGAGCACCAAATGTCACTCTGAATCTTTGATACCCAACTTGGTGTGCAAGGTATGAAAGATATTTGTGAAATCTGGCATTGCTTGGTCTCTTTCTTGCCGCAGTTTGGTCCATTTGGTATATAAGTCGTCCTAACTTCCGACAGTGTAGTATTGTTCCTTAATAGCATCTCTGAAGGATTCTCAGGTGGTCGTGACTATAAATAATGAGGGTTACTCTATTTCCTTTTGCTCACATAAATTTTCCCACCAATATTTGACATGGGGAACGGATTTGAGGAGCGCAAAAGTAATCTTTTCTTTATTCGAAAAGTTATGGACAGAAAAATACCCTTCTAGTAGATTCAACCACTTTTCTATAGCATCTGCGTCTATATGATCTTCAAATATCGGAATATCGAAGTTTATTTGTACCTTGAAGGGGGCGGCACTTCCGCTCGAAGAAGATGTGTCGTCTGTTGGTAGTCGCCGAAGGATTTGCGTGAAACTATCCATCATCTCGTTCCTTTGTTGCATGAGGGATTCCTCAATAAATAGTTTGAAAGGATCTCTTGTCTCATCATATTTATTTTCTCCTAACATGAAAGGTCACTTGGGCGTGCGAGATCTTTTATCCTCAAGAGAAACAAGCTCGAGACCCAACTCTTTGTACTTCGATCTCGTTGGGGACATGCATTAAGACAACAAGGAGCAGACCACTCTGATACCACTGATCCATATTTTATGAGAAGAATGAAATGAATACAGATTATTAACAGGTGTTTAACACAAAATAATAGAGATATGGTAAAACTAGTTTTCTATTCAATAAGGAAATAAGTTGAAACTGTAAAATGCAGTGGAAACAAGCTTGTTGGAATGGTGGGGGCTTAACTCTGAGAAAAGATGCGATGGTTGCGCTCATTAGCAAGAATATGACTACAATGAGGCTTTGAAGGCCTTTTTTACAATAAACAGGAATGCCAAAAACCCTAGACATCTAAAAACCTAAACCTGGGAGATGAAGCGCCAAAAGTCATGTGGGCCCCGTCTGGGTAAGTTAGTACATCAACTTCTCGGGGTCGTAACTTTTGCATACGATCTTCGTTTTAGGCATATGATAGCCCGTTGGAAAGGTATCATCGAGGAATTCATTTTGGGGGCTCAATCATGCCTTTGAATATCATTGAGAAGCCTGATCCTGAAAAACCTTCATTTAGGCCCTCAAAATGGCCCCGAAAGTTAAAACTGTTAAAAATAGTAAATTGCCAAAATTGCCAGAAAATTGTTTTGAACCAATTGGAAAAGGTGGGTGGCCACCAATATCCACTTGGATCATTGGAAGAGTAGATCCTCTATTGTATAGAGTTATGAATCAAGTATCTAGAAAAAGGAGGAAAAGCAAGGAACTGCACCTTAGAGCTCAGATTGGAGACTACAATATAGACTATGTGGTCCTCGACCTGGGATCAGAAGTAAATGAAGCAGACTTGGGAATTGATGGGAAAACCTAAATTTATTTACTCTCCTATTAGGCACAGGATGGCTAATCAGCAAGCGGTGAGCCCCTTTGGAATACTAGAGCATGTCCATGTAGACATTGACGAAGTAAGGACATTTGTAGACTTCGAAGTGATCGAGGTTGTTGATGATAGTTGTCCATATCCTGCGTTGTTGGGTATTGATTAGGATTTCAACAATTTGACTGTTGTTGACCTAAAAAGGAGAAGAATGAAATTTGAAGGTGATGTACTTAGGGTCATTGTACCTCTTGATCCCGATGAAGGTCGCAGATACACAGAACCTATAAGAGAAGAAGACCGCGCCTATGAGCTAGAGAACATCTATACACTAATAGCAGGACAACATGATTATATTAATTGTACAGCAGATGAAAACCTAAGTTGGAGAAGTGAAAGTGCATGCTCATTAAATTTAGAAGAAGCATTGGAAATTGGAAAAACATAATGTATGAAGTCTCTACGCAGAGGTGTGCTAGATTGACCAAATTTGTTCGTTGGATTGGCATAGAAGTAAGTAATCTTCCTACATTTGATGGCTTGAATAATTTAAATACATTTCTATTTTAATTTGAAGGAATTGTACCATTACAACAGAGGTTGTTGGCACTAGATGAATCCTTGAAAGCAACGCCAGCTAGATGGTGGGAAACACACAAGAAGAACATTGTGGAGTGGGTACAATGTCACACCTTACTGACAGTGTGCTTCTCAGACCAAGATGAAGGATGTGAAGTTCGATACACGGGTCAAAGTTTTCCTAAGAACCATTTGCGAAGTTTTGAGAAAGCCTGGAGCAACATTCCTAAAGAACATAAGTTCATTAACACCCTAGATACCATGCCTATCAACTGGTATCTTCAAGAAGAACTATGCTTAGTCACTATAGATTAGTATGGTATGACCCAGAACTTTGTAGCTACATTCCTATTTGAAATTCAGTACCCCACAATAGATTAGACTTTACAAATTGTAAGATGGAAGGTCTTTGAGGAAGCACCTAACCTTCCTCTTGAACAAGAAGAAGATGAATGGACTACGCCTCTTCAGTGGTTATAGGGTTGTTATAATATTAATGTTGATGAGGATGATGACCCTAGGAATGTGAACATTTCAAAAACTGAAGGACAAAGATATATAGAAGGGCCAGGGATTGAATTACCTTTTTTTGGACAGCCTATTAAAATTAAGAAGGTTAATATTGGAACAGAGCAGGCACCTAAGTTGGAAAATATTGGAGATTATTGGGATGATGCTACTATTAGTAAGATTACAGAACTATTGCATGAGTATCGGGACTTGTTTCCAACCAAGTTCATAGACATGAAGGAAATTAAAGGGCCCATGGAAAAAATGAAGATTCCTTTGAAAGTGGATGCAAGACCTGTCAAGTAGAGGCCTTACAGACTGAATCCCAAGTACAAGTAGAAAGTTAAGACTGAATTAGATAGAATGTTGGAAGCAGGAATCATAGAACCAATTGAAGAATCTTAATGGATCAGCCCTATGGTGGTCCAAGATAAAAAGTAGAGAGAAATCAGAATCTTTGTAGATCTAAGGAAATTGAATGATGCATGTTTACATGATCCATTTCCTACACCTTTTACTGATGAAGTTCTAGATAATGTAGGAGGACAAGAATTTTATTCATTCACAGATGGATTTTCAGGCTATCACCATATCAGAATTGCTAAGGAGGATAGACATAAGACTACATTTGCAACAGAATGGGGTTCTTTTCTGTACACTGTGATGCCTTTTGGTTTGAAGAATGCACCAACCATCATTTCCAGGGTGGTGGTCGAAGCATTTAAGGAATTTTTACATAAGTTTTTGGAAGCATACTTTGATGATTGGACCATTTTTAGCCTACTGAAAGATCATATTGAATGTTTGAGATTAATGTTAGATAAGTGCAGGCAATTTTAGATTGCCCTGGACTTGAAGAAGTGTATTTTCTTTTCACCTTTTGGAGTGTTGTTAGGACACACTGTGTGTAAACAGGGGTTGTTGGTAGATCCTTCCAAGATTTCTATCATTGTTGATCTACCTCCTCCCACTTCTGTTAGACAGTTGCGCACTGCATTGGGACACACTGGATATTATAGAAAGTTTATTAAGGGTTACACACAGATAACATCACCTATGGAAAATCTATTAAAGAAGGATAGTAAGTTTCAATGGACAGAGGAATTCCAATAGAGCTTCGACACACTAAAGAAGAAAATGGTCACTATGCCTATTTTGGTTTTTCCAGATTGGAGTAAGGAATTCCATGTTCATGTTGATGCTTCATCCATTGCATTAGGGGCAGTTTTAGCACAGCCTGGTGCAGGAGATATTGACCACCCTATAGCCTTTTCTAGAAAGAAGATTTCTAAATCTGAAATGAATTATACTACCACTGAAAGAGAAGGCTTAGCTATGGTATATGCGTTGGATAAGTTTAGACACTACTTGTTGGGGGGGAATTTTAAGATGTTTACTTATCATTCTACATTAAAGTACTTAGTCAACAAGCTAGTGTTGGGGGGGAGAATATGCAGATGGCTATTATTATTCCAGAAGTATGACTTTGAGATTGTGGTCAAGCCAGGAAGAATGAATAAGGGACCTAGCCACTTATCCAGGTTAGAACATGGCAACGAACCTACCCATTTTGATGATACACTACCAGATGCACAGTTGTTGGGTATCATAAAAGTTGACGATCACTTCACTAAGATATTCAAGTTCTTGTCCACGGGAATGGCACCTCGCGAATATATAGTTATTCAGAAGAAATAGTTGGTAGTCCACGCTACATATTTTCAACTTATAGGTGTGTAGTTATATAAGATGGGACCAGACGAGATATTAAGAATATGCATTATGGATTCAGAAAGACCATTGATCCTTACAGAAGCACATGAAGGCATCGCAGGAGGAAATTATGCAGGGAAATAAACAGCACAAAAGGTTCTCAGAGCTGGCCTCTGGTGGCCCACTTTACATAAGGATGCTAAGAAATACTATAGAGCCTGCGATGTATGTCAAAGAGTAGGGAAGCCTTCCTGAAGGGATGAGATGCCCTTAGCACCTCAGCTAAATTTACAGGCATTTGAGAAATGGGCTATTGACTTTGTAGGACCTATCAACCCACTAGGAAAGTGCACAGGAGCTCGATATATCATCACTACTATAGAGTATCTGACCGTATGGGAAGAAGCAAGAGAAGTTAAGGAATATAGTGAAACTATAGTTGCGCAGTTCATCTTTGATGATATCATAACCAGATTTGGATGGTCGAAGATCCTTATGATTGATCAAGGCACACACTTCATTAACAAAACTATTGAAGCCTTGACTCGGGAGTTCTAAGTTCACCATCAGAAGAGCACACCATACCACGCATAGGCAAATGGTACAGTCAAATCTTTCAATAATATTTTGGAGACAAAGCTGACTAAGATTTGCAGTGTTAATAGGGATGATTGGGATTTGAGAACTCCAACAGTGTTATGGGCTTATCGAACTACTTGCAAAAAGTTAACAACGCAGACCCCCTTCAAGTTAGTTTATGGCCTAAAAGCAGTGGTACCTATGGAATATTTGGTTCCTAGTTTAAGAATTGCAACATTTATAGGTATGGATGACACCGGCGTTGTTCAAGACAGGCTCGCACAGTTGATAGAACTAGAGGAAGACAAGTTCATTGCAGGATTTCATCAACAGGTACAAAAAGAACGAGAAAAGGCTTACCATGACAGACATATTAAGAAGAAATCATATAAACAAGGAGACTCGGTACTTCTATATGATAGCAAGTTCATGAAGCATCTAGGAAATTTCAGGACACATTGGCTTGGTCCATTCGAGGTTGCCTATGTTATAGAAGGTGGATTTGCGCAGTTGAAGACTCTTAATGGAGAAAAGAAGGATGGCTTAGTGAATCGGAGTCGGTTGAAGTTGTATTGTGACAACCAGCTACCTTGCAACTCTTAGTAAAAGAAAAGTAAGATGGGTCTAGGTACCTTGTGCAGTTGAAATTGGGTACCAGACACATAAAATACAGTCTGCCCATGATAGGGAGGGATAGAGCAGAAAGCACAGGTTGCTTTGTGCAGTTTGCAGTCGAATTAATACAAAAGGATCAACCCTGCAGTGACTTGGGATGAGTCACATGTGAGTGTTTTGGTCCTGTTGGCCCTTGGTCATAGATTAAGGAAGAAAGCGAATATTAAGGAAAAATAAAGACAAAATAGGAAGTGCGTGGAAGGCACACAAACCAAGGAGGGGTCGAAGTGGTTAAAGAAACATAAAAGAAGGAACGAAGTAAAGGAAAGCAAGTCGTTGAAAGAGAATATCAGGCAGCAAAGAAGATAGGTCATGGACAAGTTAGCAAGTGGAAGAAGATACTAATGGGTGCTTTGGAGCACCTCGCAGAGAAGAAGGAAGAACAAGTCGGCGAATTCCTTAAAATGTGAGTTATGTGGACCTAGGGTTTTGGTAGTTGGACTTCGGTCTAGAGTCATGGAAGGATAAATAGAGGTCTAAAAGGGTGAGAGAAGAGAGAATAGTTATTTTGAGATCTAAAAGTGTTATTTTTTAGAGAATTCTTGTATTTTGGGTCTTCAGCTGGGTGTAAATATCTACTTTGCAGCTGGGTGCACAAGGAAAGGAAATAAAGAGGAAGAGAGAGAAGGATCTGCTACTGAGTGCATAGATAGAACTGTATATTTTCATCTACTTAATCAATAAACACAGTTCTATGGACGTATCCCTAGGGAGAGGGTGAACCACATAAAATCTTATTGTTCTATGTGGTTGATGTTGTGATATTTTCTATCTATTATACTGTTATTGCATTATTGATTTCCCTACTGAAGATAAGAGATATAACTAACTTCATGAAGTTAAGCATAATACTGTGAAGAATCTCTAGGTTACCTTGCATTGTTGTTCTGGATTCATCTTGCATTTCCTCTGGTTGTAGACACCTATGTCTTGCAACCCCCCTATTGCTACTTCGGGTGAGACTTCATCTGCTTCGGAGGTGCTACCGTAAGGGCCAGTAGTTAGGATTTGTTGGTGTGTTGTTAGAGTTGAACCATGGGTATGCCCATGTGCCAACACTCCACATACCCAGTAATGAAAGTTGAAGAAAAGAGTTCCAAGTTATCGGAAAAGAAGAATGAAGAGAAAGCTAAGAATTATGTAGACATTCTCAAAGGAAGGAACCATGGATAGAAAGAGTCAAAGAGGAATGAATGTAGAAGAGACGTATCTCAAAGAATACCGTGTATCCACATGTTTCAAAGAATCTTCAATAATTGTGAAGGAAACAATAGAAGAGAAGATCGAGATCAACCAAGGCATGAATTCAGAAGGAATACATCACAAAGAAGATCATATACTTCTAGGTATCAAATTTTCTTTTATAGTTATTGTTTTACTTGTAATAACTTTGGACATAAAGTTGTATATTGCAGAGCTTATGGAAGAAATGTTCAAGCAAGAAATGTTTATGTGGCTCCATACAATATTGAATGTTACAAATGCCACAACTATGGACACATAGCTCGTGATTGTAGAAGCATGATGGATACTTCCATGAAAGAAAACATTGATATAATATATAAGAAGGTTTGGAAAAGAAAGTAAGAACAGGTGAATGAAGAATTCCCAGAAATCATACTCTTGAGATTTGCAGTAGTGCAAGATCATGACAAATCTACATGAAAAAAAGGACGATAACGAGACTCAGAATGATCCTATTGTAGAGAAGCTTGAAGTATTCTTATAAGCCATCTGTCTTGGAGACTCCCAATAATGTGAATGATAAAGAGGGGGAGTCTAAGTAGTAGTTACAGATCATAGAACTATTTTTAGAGTAGTATAAGGTGTTTGAAAATTTTGGAAGGCATATTCAGAATGATTTGAGGCAGAGATTCATGATTGTTTAGAAATTTCAAGAATGTATTTAGGAAGTGATATATTTAGTACAGATTGTTGCATACATATAGAGTCTGATTTGTAGATTGAGTAGACAGCTTGAGAAGCAGGAATATGTAGTGATGATTTGTAGCAGATTCGAAGAAGCTCTCATAACAATGAAGTGGTAGATTAGTCAATAATGTGTGTTGTTGTGTAGTAGAGTCATGGAAAGTTGTTATGACATATGGACAGAGATGATTTCGTGAGATATTTGGCAGGTCTAGATTACTATACTTGACATGAACCAGAGAAGCTACATGACAGTGGATGTAAGCATGAGATCGGAAGGAATTGCATCAAGGAAGATGGACTCAAAAGTAAATTTTATTGATAGGTGAAACCAGCTACTAAAAGGCACAACAAGACAAAGAAAAACCATCAGGAAAAGTTATATTGTCAAGAGAAGATTGTTGGATGATTATTTCATTGATGTCAATTCAGTGAAGATGACAAGCCATGAAGACTTGAAGTCAAGAAATGAAGAAATCTTAACATGAATTATTTCCATATACATCACCATATTACGATAACAAGAAGAAACAATGGACAAAAATCACCAAAAGAGAGGAAATAAATCATATACAGGAAGCCCCGCATTGATCTACACAACATCTTGTAGAAATGGGAGAGAAATCATCAGAAGCAGTTACCCTTAATATCAAAGGGTAAGAGAAATATCAGAAGCATGAAGACATGGGAAGTGCATGAAGACAAAGAGAGATTGTAGAGAGAAGGTATATTGTCTGGGGGATTCACTCTTTGATATTGATATCAAAAGGAAAGAGAAATATCAAGAGAGAAAGATAATAAGCATAAAGATAGGGGGAACGGCCTCAAAGAGAGTTACCCTTTTTCATTGATGTCAAAGGGGGAGAGAAACATGAGGAGAGAAAAATATTGGGAGCATTGGTCACGGGGGGGGGTATGAGTGTTGTCATCAATGCCAAAGGGTGAGATTGTTGGAAAGTTAATTTTCATCGATGTCAACCCTAGAATAAATACAAGAGATGGGTGTATTTTGAGAAGTGTCCAAAGTGGTATCCTTATGGCGTAGCTCTAAGCATGGCCCTCACGGGAAGATGTTTTGAATAAGTCTACAAGAAGCCCTAGAAATATTGTTAAGTGGTTAAGAATCCCCATAGGTGTGGTAATGAAGCTTGGAGTTATTTAAAGAAAAAGAGTGTGAAT
>JZKD02S1879314.1:33822-62949 GCA_000966675.3 Picea glauca
TCCTCTCCCGATGCTTGGATCGTAGATTCAAGAGCATCACATCATATGGCTGCCACAAACTCAGTCTATTCTTCATTGGATGCATGCAAAGGTCCTCCTATTCTGATGGGGGACAACTCTCCAGTCGAGGTCACCGAAAAAGGAAGGATTGAACTCATCAACTAAAGCTTCGAGAATGTGTTGCACATTCCCAAACTTTCTGTCAATCTTCTCTCCGTGTATCAGATGAAAAATTCTGGCACCGAAAATAAATTCGTATTCACACCTGATGCAGTGGACATATATGACATGCAAACTAATTCCAGGGTTGCTATCGGTGAGGTCAATCATCAATCTAGGCTTTACACATTTTTTGAATTTATTGAACTAGATTTTGCTTTACTGCTTACCCATGTTGATGAAAGCAGTAGGATATGGCACAAAATGTTCAGGCATTTAAATTTAAGATATATGCAACATATTAGCAAGCAAGGATTGGTTGATGGTCTACCAAACATCCATTTCTCCAAAGGAATTTGTGAGGGATATGTTCTTGGAAAACACCCTCAAGAGAAATTTGACAAAGGAAAGACTCAGAGATATTCCTCTCCTTTAGATTTGGTCCATAGTGACCTCATGGGCCCTTTTCTGCATCCATCAATTATCAAATCAAGGTACATGCTCATTTTTGTTGATGATTTCTCACGCTTCATGTGGAATTTATTTCTCAGGAAAAAATCAGAGGTCTTTCAACACCTCAAAGATTTCAAAGCCCTTGTTGAGACACAAGCAGGAAAGAAAATCAAAATCATTCAAACTCATAACGGGGGAGATTATGTCAACCATGAGATCCATAATAATTGTCATGAGGCAGGGATTCAGTTGCAACACACGGTTCCCTATACTCCATAACAAAACATAGTTGCTGAGCGAAAAAACATATCTCTAAAAGAGATGGCATCTTGCATGCTACATGCAAAGTCACTTCCACAAAGATTATGGAATGAAGCACTTAATTGTGCAACCTACAACCAAAACATATCTCCCCATAGATTTGTCAAGGATAATACCCCCTATGAGGCTTGGAGTGGCCTAAAACCGGAAGTGACCCACTTTCGTATTTTCGGTTCATGTGCATGGGCCCAGATTCCCTCTAAAAAGAGGAAGGCACTTGATCCACATAACACATGGTGTATCTTTGTTGGATACCCCAATGGTGTGAAGGGATATAGACTTATTGATATTTCCTTGGACCGGATCATCATTGAGTGAAGTGGATAATTCGAGGAAAGTGTCTTGCATATACCTCTGCAGCTGCATGTAGACACCTTTTTTCTTCCACCTGTCAGAGATGATGAGCATGCACATTTTGACTCTTCTTCAGATGCGAGTTTTGATTCAGAGGATTTAGATGATCAAGATATAGATTCAACACAGTTAGATGCAGAGTTAGTGCATGCAGATGCAGATGTAGAGCCAGAGCAGATGCCCAAGTGGGTTCAAACTACTCTTCAGGATGCAGGGGATCTTGTTGGGGATCCAACTGATACTAGGAGGACTCGATCTGATTTTGAGGAGCCTCCTCTTGCACTCACTGCCACTAAACCATTTCCACCTAGACATATTTTCTTGGTTCAGTCTTCATATCCACGGTCTTATGGCGAGGCTGTTGGAAATCCCTTTTGGGAATTCGCCATGCAGGAGGAGTACAACTCCCTCCCCGAGAACCAGACTTGGGATCTGGTTCCCTTTCCTTATGGAAGGAAACTTGTCAGGTGCAGATGGGTCTATAGAACCAAGAGTGCAATGGATGGACATATTAGCATATACAAAGCCAGGCTTGTTTCCAAAGGCTTTCAGCAAGTGCATGGAATTGACTATGATGATACCTTCGCTCTAGTAGTGAAGATGGATTCCATAAAATTGGCACTTGTTGGCACAAGGGCAGACCTAGGGTTCAATGCTACAACAACGCACCAAAAAAACCCTAACTACCAGCCCTTTCGACAACACCTGGGAAGCAGATGAAGTCTCACCCAAGGTAGAGGCAGGGGTGGTTGCAAGAGTCAAATGTCTGCAACCTTAGCCGGGACACATATATTTGATTCTAACACTTAACAAAGCACTTAGCACCGACAATTCGTCAATATTCGACCATTATCTACTCTGCAGATAAAACAGAGCATCGCATCATTCATTTAGATCTGATGTATCTAAGCACTTATCATAGAGAGGTAGATTAGATCTAGCAGATTCAAGCACTAAGCACATTCACATAGGTCAGATCTAACATCCATATACATCATTAGCACAAAGCATAAACATAACTATCTATCTATATCAAAGCACTTAGCAAGTAAACACATAAACACATAAACACATCACACAAAGCATAGCAACACAACATATACGTGGTTCACCCCCACCTTGGGGCTACACCCACCAACTCTTTTTTCTCTTCTATTATCTTCTCTTAATCAGTTACATGCACAGAGCCTCAAAACCCTACTCCGCATAGGAAAGGAGATCTGCGCGCACCTCACCAAATCCTCCTTCCCCGAGCTAGGATACAACACTAAGCCTTCTATAATCAGTTGCACTCAACTCTGCAAGCTTCACACAGTATGCACAGAGCACTTACAAACCTTTGATCACATAGATTGATCACTAACACTTAGCCCAATATCACATAGATATATATATGCCTTAGCACTTAGCACCATTTGCAACTACTATCTTTTACATTGCCTAGACATCTATTTATACTTTACAAAATAGGCCTAAACATGGGTAAACCCATGGGCCGACATCCCCATACCTGTTACATAATCCCAAATCCCAAAAAGGGGCTGAGATCCCGCGATCTCTACTTCATCTTGCGCTCCTCCTTTGACAGGCTGTCGAAGTCCCAAAATAGGTCAAACTTGACCAAGGATCTCCCAAAACTTGGTCAAGGGCTAACAGGCCCCCAACACTCACCTATGACTTGTCCCGAGTCACTCTTATATGGGTAGTTTTGCTTCGAAATCTTTGAGCTTGGCTCGAGATGCTTCGACTTGTTGCCGTGCCATGGCCTCCTGTTCAACGAACTCTTGGATGACTGCGTCGTTGACATGTCCCTCTAGGTGCTATTCAGTTGCAGTGACAACCTGCTCGAGTTCTACTTCTCAGCCTTCGACCTCTGTGAACAATTGGTAAGCCTTATGTTGTACAGGTTGGAGCCTCTAATTTACTTCCATAACTCTTCTCTAGATAGTGTGGATCTGCTGCTGGGTGGGGCGTTTCTCTTGGGATCGCTTCATTCTTTCCACAGCTGACAGGGTCTTCAACTGCGCGTGTATTGTCTCGGCTTGCTGCTTTGCTTCCTGGAGCTATGACTCCAATGCCTGCAATTCAGGGTTCTCAGTGAGTTGCTCATATGTCTAGGCACTATGATTACGTAGCTTCTTGCATTCCATGGCATGGGCCTTTATCCTTTCAACTATGCTCTGGGTGGTTGCTTCTCTTTGATCCCTTACATCCTACGGAGTCTCGGGCACTGTGCAGAGCTCTAAGTCTGCTATGCGTTGCTGTAGCTGCTGGATGGATTCTGCAAGCTTATCTACTTGCTATGTGACTCGGTCCTCTGCATTTATTTCTAAGAATGTCACAGAGCGAAGTGATTTGCTGACCGCTTCTTTCACTTTGTGTTGCTCCATGAGCAGTAGATGGAGAGGCTTGCAGTCCTCTTGTTGATGATGCTTGTATACCTGTAGACATTGACATTACTCGTTCAGTCATGAGGTCGATGAGAACTTCTTCAACAACTTTCTCTATAGCGCTGAACTCGTCCGACATACACGCTCGGGGTTGGAAATCTTAGGTTCGAGGAGTAACTTAGAAATTGCAATGGGATAGAGGACAATAGCACAATGATCACTGTGTAAAATCAACGAGTCTGTGGGCTCAGATTCATGGTTAGCAAAAGTGTTCACGGTGTATGGCGCAACATGATAAATAGATAAATTGACAACGAATCTCTTGCAACAGGTGAGAAACCTTCATTAACTCTGTTTTGTCTGTCGCGGTCCAATGGTCTGGTGGTGAACCATAAATGCCTTGCTACCCATTCAGAGTGTCGGCCGAACGATTATATTGTTCCCAATGGTTATATTTCTTTGCCATGGTGAAGTGCCATGTGATGTTGTTCTGGTATTTCGACGAAGCTCCACTTTTGTAATTTTTCCTTCTGTGAAGTTCCCTTGGGAACCTTCTGTAATTTTTTGATCTTAGCTCTCTTCTTACTTAGATTTCTGGCCTTCTTTCCCGTGAGCTTCGTCTCGGTATTCCTTTTTCCATTTTGATTCTTATCTGCTTTTGGCATAGTTACTTCACGCTATTGAGATCCTTTCCTAAGACTCAAGGGTGATACTTCCTCTTTATCTGGAATATGTACTTCAATCTTCTATGGGTCTTCTAGTGTTCTTGCAACTTCGATATCCAAGTCTCTGGTGTTAAATAACTTCGATCTGTTCTTCTGTTCTTCAATCAAATGTGTGATCCTTCTAGTCATGAAATCCTTTAACTCTTGCTTCTTTTGTTCTAAGACTTCTTTTTCTTCCCTTCTGGCTTGATCTCTTTCAATCCATGGTTTTCCAAGCAACATAGTAAATGGAGCGCTGTACTCAATAAATTTAACAACTTCAAATTCTTCTTCTGTCGAAGTTCCATTGACACTCATAGATATCTGGGTAAGCTTTCCACATAGGTTTATCAGCTTTCCTTTGAATAGTCCTATTCCTCCTAATGAAGGAATCATAACAGGCCTCCCTATAGCTTCCCAAGTTCTTTCTGTCATGATATTCACCTGTGTTTCTTCATCCAGAACATAGTCAATGTTGAAGTCTCCTATTCTTACTTCAATGCATTCTTTTTCTTTGAAGACCTCTGATAAACTGATATGTTGGTGATCATTTAGGGTTTCTTTCATCCATAGCAATACTTTCTCTGAGTCGTTCTGGGGTTCTTCCATAATCGTAGTTTATGGATTTGCCTTAGGGTTTTCTTTTCTCATGTTCATTTCTTCAAGCTTAGAAATCATTCTAGGGCAATCCAATACTTCATGGTCCATAGCTTTGCAACAAAGACAACTAGGTCTTTTCCCAGGGCATTCCTTAGCAAGATGTCCCAGTTTTCTGCAACTGTAACAGAGGGTTAATCCTCTCTTTCTTTTAAATGATTCCCGACCTTTTCTGTGCTACGCACTAGGAGCATGGTAGCTAACCTGCAAACATTTATTTCTAGGACCATGCATCCACTTTTTAGTTCAAACATTCTTTCTATGCATAGGTATAACATATCGTTCACTATTCTTATCAGATCTACACAATTCAAACATTCTTTCATCTATTAGTGCGCTAGTTTTCAAGCTAGGACAAAATCTATCAAACATACCTAGATCCATACTATTGAAACAAGAATTTCCACTTATCTTACTTCTACAGAGAACAAAGCTTTCAGATCTAGAACTTTTCACTATTATTACCTTTATCAGAGCACAGAGTTCCGAGATCTTACCTCTTTCTTCGGATCTGACCTCTTTTCTTGGCACAGAGCTTCACAGGTCAAGTGGAATGCTGCACACTAGGGAAACAGATCTACGCACAGAGCTTTCACAGTTTCAGGTCAGATCTTTGCTCAAAGCTTCTTCTTCCTCAGTTCCCAACAATCACAATTTTAGATCATATCTTTGCACAAAGCTTCTTCTTCCTCAGTTCCCAACAATCACAGTTTCAGTCCCGACAACAGAACCATTTGTTGGCACAGGGGCAGACCCAGGGTTCAATGGTACAACAATGCACCAACAAAACCCTAACTACCGACCCTTTTGGTAACACCTGCGAAGCATACGAAGTCTCATGTGAGGTAGAGGCAGGGGTGGTTGTAGGACTCAGATGTCTGCAACCTTAGCTGGGACATAGATCTATGATTCTAACACTTAACAGAGCACTTAGCACTGACAGTTTATCAATATTCGACCATTATCTACTCCGCAAATAAAACAGAGCATTGCATCATTCATTCAGATTTGATGTATCTAAGCACTTATTATAGAGAGGTAGATTAGATCTAGTAGATTCAAGCACTAAGCACATTCACATAGGTCATATATAACATCCATATACATCGTTAACACAAAGTATAAACATAACTATCTATCTATATCAAAGCACTTAGAAAGTAAAGACATTAACAAATCGCACAAATCATAACAACACAACATATACGTGGTTCACCCCCACCCTGGGGCTACATCCACCAACTCTTCTTCTCTTCTATTATCTTATGTTAATCAGTTACATGCACAGAGCCTCAAAACCCTACTCCGGATAGGACAAGAGATCTGCGTGCACCTTGTCAAATCCTCCTTCCCTGAGCTAGGATACAACACTAAGCCTTTTATAGTCACTTGCACTCATCTCTGCAAGCTTCACACAATATGCACATAGAACTTACAAACATTTGATCACATAGATCGATCACTAGCACTTAGCCAAATATCACACACACACACACACATATATATATATATATGCCTTAGCACTTAGCACCATTTTCAACTACTATCTCTTACATTGCCTAGACATATATTTATACTTTACAAAATGGGCCTAAACATGGGTAAACCCATGGGATGACATCCCCATACCTGTTACATAATCCCAAATCCCAAAAAGGACCCAAAAAGGGGCCGAGATCTCGCGATCTCTACTTTGTCTTGCGCTCCTCCTTTGACAGGCCGTCGAAGTCCTAAAATAGGTCAAACTTGACCAAGGATCTCCCAAAACTTGGTCAAGGGCCAACAACACTTGCCATTGCGGCAACCAAGGGATGGGAAGTCCATCAGAAGGACGTGAATAATGCATTTCTTTACGAAGATCTCTTTAAGGATAACTATATGGAATAGCCCTAGGGATTTATGCATGATTCATATTTGGTCTGTTGACTGAAGATGTCTCTTTATGGCCTCAAGCAAGCTCCGAGGGCATGGTATTCCAAGATGGACTCCTACCTACTATCACATAACTTTGTACATTGTAAATYAGACCTGAATGTTTACATTCTCAGGACGACTAATTCACTTCTACTCCTAKTTCTCTATGTTGATTATTTGTTGATCACCGGTTKCTCGACTTCARYGATTGTTGCAGTMAAGAGGATTGTACATGAYAGGTTCTTGACGAYGGACATGGGTCTRCTACACTTCTTCCTTGTACTCRAGATCAGTCARTATGCATCARGAATCAAATTGTCTCAGGCMAAGTATGCATGAGATCTCCGTGAGAGATTTCACATGACAAACTACAAGTCTTCYMTGACTCCTTTCCTATTAGGATTCAAACTTGAGGATGGMGGGGACACTCCTCTCGTTGAAAACACATTATACAAAYAAATAGTGGGGAGCTCGTTGTATCTCACACACTCCAAAACARAACTCTCCTATGCAGTTGGTGYAGTTTACAGGTTCATGCATGAGCCACATGAGCTACATTGCAAGGCTGCATAGCATATCCTTCGATACATTCGGGGAACCATCACCTTTGGRATTCATTATGCAACARAMTCTACATTGGATCTCAYCGGGTTCAMTGATTYTGACTRGGYTGGCGATAACACTGATCACAATTCCACATCTGGTTACTCAGTTAGTCTTGGTTCYGRGCCTATCTGTTTRTCGAGCAAGAAGMAGGCTGCTATTTCTCTATCTTCARCCGAGGTAGAGTACATAGGGGTAGTTAACATAACCAATCAGGCTRTGTGGATACARCMTTTTCTCATTGAGTTAGGAATTCAGTTTCATCAGTCGATCRTCATTTGGTGTGACAACCAGAGAACTCTGAAGTTCTCTAGAGATCCARTTCAGAGGCARCAGATGAAGCACATCGAGATCCATATGCACTACATTCYGGACTTAGTACAYGAGGGGATCATCGACCTACAATTCTATCCTTCAAMAAAACAGACTGCAAACATATTCACCAAGACCTTCACTGAGYAGAAGTTCCATTYTCTRCGAAGTCATCTTGGAGTGAAGKACACAATTGCCTAACAACTRTCAGTTCTTCTTTTTACATACATTGTACCTTGAGGGAGGGTTTTTCCCATGARGTTTTTCCTCTTTTGTCGCTTTATTTTAGTGTATCTTTTGTATTTGGGTACCTAACATGGCCTTGTTGSYGGGAYSCATTCTTTATTTTCACCATAGTGATGTTCATGGGGGGTGTTGGAGTTACTTCACACAGACMTAGGATTTCTTTTTCCTAAGGTTTTTCCTATGTTTATTAGTCATTATTCAGTCTCCTATATTTTAGGAAGAATATTCCTCTAGGGAGAATATTCTCTTCAGTTTTCACTTCAGTTTGATCAATTGAGTGGAGTCTAGATGCTACATTGGTATTGTCACCATGCAACATTGGGATCATCACCAACTAAGGTGCATTGTCGTTGGGATAATCACCAAAATAGCGCATTACCCATGATTCCTTGATCTCCTCCTCACTTCACTTTGTTATAGTCAGTTAACTGAACACTGATAGACTAGTTAACTCAACTAGGTGGTAGTTCACTCCCGTAACTGCCCAAGAGACTAGACTAGGTGTCAGTTTACTCTCGTAACTGGTGTGTGTCTAGATCACTCTAGACGACCACTATGGCGCATTGGCTTATCCTCTAGTGCGCATTGGTTGAGTTATACATAGTATTTCATGTGTAGATTATCAATTATTCATTTAGTTAATGAGAATTATTCCATTCTTTCTCTCTTGCTTCTTCTTTCTCAAGTTCTCTCTACCAATTTGTGTGTTATTTTCTAGCTACTATTATGTGCAGGTTCAACACATTTACAATTAGTAGTCTCAGAGTGATGTGGCATGTTGATGTCACTATTGATGTGGAACTGGATGAGTGACTACCACGTGTCACCTTGATTCATCACTTTCGTATACCTAATACCTCGACACTTGTCACCAACTGATTGGGCCATGTATCATCTTTTTCTTCTGCCACATGTCTCCCTTCTGGATCATGAATTTTCACTTTGTGGCTTCGTGAGTTTTAGTTGTTTGGGACTCCTCCTAATCCCCGAGTGGTTAAATTCGGGTTGACTATTCCTCCCCTCACACGACGGTTGTTTTGATTTCGTGACTTCAAGACTTCGACCTTCGAGTATTCTTGGTTTTTCTAAACTTCTAATCATCGGAGTAGGTCAATGCTGAAGTTGACCGCCTGATCCAATGACTGGCATTACTTCGTGATTTTGACACTTTTTAAATTAGTTATCATAATCACCAAAGTGGTAAATCTTTGAAGTCCCGAAGATATCTATCTCCTACTTGATCCAACGACTAAGAACTCACCCGAAGTTCTCCACGAGATCTGACAATTCTTGTTTAGTCACTTTCAATCAATGGCTCTAACTGATCTGATGGTTGCGATTTAATTTTGTATTGAGATAAATGGAAGGCGTGAACCCAACCAGGTGGCTTGTTAACACTTTACCACTACGTGCGTGGTTTAGATGGTTGCCATGTAGCTAAAATGTCTAACAATCCAGATCAAAACGTGATCTCCCTATCCTTCCACTTTATGTCGACTAACGATTGGCGGGATTTCCCATCTCTTCCTTTGATCCGACTGTCGACGAGAGTTAGTCACTTCGGGGCTTTGAACTCCGGGTATTCTTGCATGATTCAAACTTCTTTTCACCGTAGTGGTCAAGACCATAGGTTACTTGCTTGATCCAACGATTGAGACCTCACTTGAATCTCCTCCACGAAATTCGACGACTCTTATTTAATCCCTCTCGATCTATGATTTTGGCTTGATCCAAATTTCCATAATGTTACTGCTCCAGATCTGACGATTCAGATTTAATCCTTCCCAACCTCTGACGTCACCTCTATATGACGGTTGTCGAGATTTCTATGGGATTTTGATCGATGATTGACATATTTTTCGATTGTAATAGAGTTTTCTTATGATTCTTGAAGGGTTTCTGTGCTATTCTTTCTGATCTGTTCATCGCTATTTCTCCTGAGATTTTAATAACTGTTTGTGCATTCTTTATGCGCCGATCTTCAGTCATTAACCCTCCCGATCTCTTAATTCCTTGTGCGTCGTTACTCCTTCTATACATAGATTCTCTGCATGCTACCTATCTCGAGCTTTAGGAACATATGATCACTGTTGATCCTATCGTTATCAACAATGATCACAAATTGCTTCTGCCCCAAGATGATCTTCATTTTTCTCTGTTTATTGTACCATGTTTGACTCATGTTTCCATCAATGACAACACACAATCAATACTACCAACACCTCAACCATATGCATCCATGTACCAAAAGGCCTCCAAGGCATGCCTTAAGCATGTGCCAAACCATCCATGATATAAGCCTAAGAAAAACATAAAAGCATGCCTTTACTCATGAATAAAACTTGGTGCACATCATTACAGACCAACTGACCAACTTGATGCATATAATCTTCAACAAACAAAGAATAACATCTTCATCAAACTTTACCTTAGTCTCGTGGAACTAGTTTTTGGATCAGTCACAAACCTTAACTTTCAACAAGAATAAGTTCGTACATATAGTGAATAAATTTCTAAAACTTGTACCCAAATTTCTTCAATATCTTCTCTAAAATTCCTCCAAGTTTCACTACTTGAATCATCCTTGAAAATGAGTTATAGTGAAAATGGAAGACCTTGCTGAATTCTGGCCTATTTTGGAGAGTGAATGTGTTGAGCATGCCACGTACTGAATATTTGATATATGGTTCTAAACATTTCACACAACATACTATGTAGTGTACTTTTTCTAATGCAATTGGTTTCATAGAATTTGGATCCTCTATGAAGAAGTTATGACTTTTTTTCTTAGAACACCTGTTTGAGACTAGTTTCAAGACTAGTAAAAAATCCTATCTTCCACATAGTGTATCTCCAAAAATACAACGACCCAGAAGCTGAAATTTTTACCACAGGTACCTTGATATGTATTCTCAACAACCTCCAAGTTTATTTATCTGAATCCTTCTAGAATTTTTTTATAGTGAAAATGGTAATATGACCTTTAAATAACATACCTTAGAGTACATCATCACAAGACTTCATCCTCCCTTGGAATTTTGCCCTTCTTCACTTCACATTCCCTATGAAATTCACCTCATATCTCCTTGGTTACCTGTTGGTTGACTCTTCTATTCGGTCTGAGTTTATTGACCCAGGGTTCATGTCTGTACGGGTTTCCAACAAAGCCTCTAAAACTATCGACCCTCATGGTAAATGAGAAGGCAACACAACACACAAAATGCGCTGCACAGTCTCACCCGAGATAGCTTTAATGGGTGGCTGTAAGACTCATGCGTTTACAACCTAGGATTGAGTGTGAGATATGAGAACTATATATTGAATCATTATTATAACTATAAATGCAATATACTGTCATTTGCAAATAAGCAAGAAATATAACAACTCATTCATTAATAATAACAATAACTATTGGAGACAATAAATATATGCATGCATTCATCACACAACACAGATGTTACCGTGGTTCATCCCGTCCTGGGCTACGTCCACAAAGATTTGGCTCTTGGCTCTTGTATTATAGTATTTACGCATCTACAACACCGCGCGCTTACAACTCTTCCCCATCGGGTAAGATCTATATGAGGCAGACTAGATCACACCAGGATCCTCAGCCTGCGATCTAACCCTCAAGATATACCCTCCTTCGTCTTCTCTAGATCAACAGATTATACAAAATAGATCATACAACAAAAGATTACATATCGGTTCGCTACAACAACTCTCTCTACAATAACAACTTATCTCTATAACCTTTGAACTCCCTAACAATCACAATAATCAGAACTTCGAACCTCTCATGATACCAAAGTATCGATATTTATACATTTCCGTCTCTTCTGCCATTACAATACATTACCAAAACCCTAGCCCTAACATCGTTAGGTCTCCCCTGCATGCGTGCATGTTGTTCTTCTTTCCAGCTGTCGCTTTCCTTGTGCATGCTTTCTTTCCCAAACCTGCCTTGCTTTTCCTCTTTAGCCTTCCTCCAACAGGCCCCCAACATTGACATGTGGCTTGTCTTGAGCCACCTAAACTTTGTGTGCTTCCTCGATCTCCTTGGTGATCGCCTGGAACTTTTCCTTGAGCTCTTCTGCCCGTGTCTGTGCCTGTGCAATATTTTCCTTGAGTGTGTCCACTATGTGGACTGCAATTTCGTCACTGATCAATTCCATGCACTGTGCTTGGGTCTGTGCTATATGTGCCTTGGCTTCCTCTACTTGTGCCAGGACTTCTGCTACCTGCTCTTGCAATGGTTCCATTTGAGCTCGACGCTCTTGTTTCTGTGTTTGCGCAGTGGTGAGCTCTACCTGAAATTTCTTCATGTACTGTGCCCCTTTGATGCGTTCTGTGATTGACATTGTCTTCTGCCTTTGCTTGAGGTCTTGGATCACTGTGTTGATCCTTTATTCTACCTTTTCCCAGTTTTGGACATGTCGATCCTCCTATAACTTGGTCCATAATTGTGCTTCTCTATCAAACAAGTCGGCTGTTGTGCTGACCTATTTCTCTATCTCCTGCAACTACGCTGTTGCTTCCTGCTTCCTTTGCTCCTTTTGCTGATGGAGTGGTTGGTGTGAGTTGCTCTCGGAGATTCTCGATCTCCTTCTGATATTGATTGATTTCCTATGCAATCCGATCAATATTTTCTGCTGCTATGATTTCCTTCATCTGCGCGGTCTTCAAAATATTCTCGTATGTTCCTGTGACTTTATGCTCCAGTCCGTTCACGCGCTCCCTCTCATCTTGGGTTTCCCACTTAGCTTGCTCATAGATTATTTCTAGCGCATCCCACTTCTCTATTGCCTGCTGCAACTTGGCTAAGTCTTTGCATGCACGAGATTGTATCTCGTGGTTTACGCTAACCTGCAACTTGTGTAGTGCCCTGGATGGAATCCATGTCAACAACAGTTGGATTTGGCTTAAGTCCTTCAGGGGTGTCTGCCCCACGATTTCATCCATGCGCAACATACTAGGTGTGATGTGGAATGTTAAGTTTGACTGCAGTATTGTATGGATTGGATCTCGCTCTTCTTCTTCCACCCTTTCCTCTTTCTGTGGTGTTGATGAATCTGTTCCCTTGCTGCTACCTGCTGCCTGCATTTCTCTGATCATTTGCTTAAGGAGCTGCCACATGTCTTCCAACTCCTCTTGAATCCCATCTTTTTGGTGTGAAACATGGTCAAAATCCTCGGCTAGACAATCCTGGACCATTTGGGCTATTATTTCCCCATCGTCATCCGTACTGATCGTATACTCTAGAGGTGTTCTTTGGGCCTTCGTTTTCTTGCGCTCTCCTCTTGTCTGTGTGGCTGGCCTCTTATTTCCCCTTGGTTCTTGTGAGTTGGGACTTGTTGTGGTTCCTTGCGTGGACTCTGCCTGCTTCTGTTGTTCTTTGGCCAATTGCGTATTCTTCTTCTTCCCCTTCTGGGTCCCTGTCTTTGTTGTGCCTTTGTTTATTAGGTACTTGGATTTCCTGAGGCTGCGTTTCTTCCTTCCCTACCTCTTCTTCTGTTTTTCTTTCCGACAATTCCTGGGTAAGGACTGGAATCCTCCACTCGTCTTCCTAGTATTTGATCACCAAGTCAATGTCGCCCTCTGTGATACAATAGCGCATCTGTAGCCACTTTTTATCAGGATCTCTCCACAGTTGTATCCACATTGTATGTCGTGTGGCCTTGAAGTTGGCCATGTCCTTATACCGCGCGACAACCTCTGGTGTTATTCTCCACATTTTGTTGATGGCTTTTTGTAGGTCATGTAGGTATCCTTCAAATATGGACCTATTCATCCTTTTGTGCCTCACATCCAACATGGATTTCAACAATAAGTATCTTGCTCCTTGATTTGGCTTGGGTCTGGTACAAAAAGTTACATACCTTGGTTCCTTCTAGCCCATAAAGGCTATTAACGTGATCAACCATAAATATTGAAACTATGCTCCTAGATCCTGCGCATCCTTGCAGTCATCCAAGAACAAGTTCAAAAGATACGGTGCCCATTTCACTGCGGTGCCCTTGGCGCACTAAGTTGCAACTGCGACAACTCCAGTTGGGTCTTCCTCCCTACGATATTTTCTTAGCAGCTTACAGGCTAAGATTTTTGCACCTAGTTGTGTTGCGACATCATTTATCCTCTTGATAATGATACCTCATGTCCCCCTGGCGGCAACATACTTCTTCTTCATATATTTTGCTAGCGCTTTCTCCCTGGATTTATTGTCAAGAAACTACATGGGATCCATGCCCCGGGATGGAAATCCTGTTATGTTGGCAATAAGCTCTACATCTACCGAGACAAGCTTGTCCAACCAGATGTCCCCGCCATGTGTGACTGCTAACAATTGTTTGACGCACGCGGTTGCGTACTGACCTCTTCCAAAATGTGGTAGGTCCAACAGACCTAAAATTCCTGTTTTCTCCAACCCCGTTGCCCATTGGAGTGGCTGATGAATTGGTTCCCCAACCGAATTTGTGCCTACAGTCTCTAAGTATACCCTTTTTGCAAGTTCCGGAAACTTGTCTATGTCTGCTACATTATGGTCTGAGTATTTGAGCTTCCCTATATGACCCAACAGGTCTGGTCCTACGTTTACGCCATTTGGTATATGTGGTAGAATGATTGTTGCGAGAGGTTAGTTGTGAGGTGACATGGGTACCTATAGCTTGTCTTTCTTCGGTGGGGGTGGCTGGCTCGAAGTTCCAACGAATTTCGGTTGTTCCTCAATATACCATTCCGACCAACCAGTGACATCTTCTACTGTTCCTTCCAGTGGGTGGTCTGACACTGTGGTTTGAGACTCGTCTGGCTCAATTGCTGCTTCCAGATTCAGCGCCATTCCATTGACTTTTAGAGCTGCTTTGACGTTCTCTGGTCACGCCTCCTTTAGGGTTTCTGTGTCTTGGTTCAACGACTCCTGTACTTCTACTGGTATATCTATGCTCGTGACCTCCAGTGCTGGCTGTTGGGTTTCTTCTAGTATAGGTGTAGGGTTCACCGGTGCTGTGTCTAGAGATGGGATTTCGTTGACATTGACGATCTCCGACAGCTTTTGTTCAACTTCTTCCACCTATACTCATGACCTGGTTTGAACTCTAGTTTTTATGGCAGTCTGGCTCACTTCTGCTTGCTTTGGTGGTGCCATGGTGGTGAATTTCAAACGTTTGCTGAATTCAAATAGTCTCTGTGATCTCTGTGAACTCGCTCTGTGCTTTTTAGCCTCTATCGCTCTCTGTCTGCTCTCTTTTCGCAAATAGACCGTTTTCTCCCGCATCCATGTGTTGTATGGGCTTCCCATGAATATTGTTGAGGACGCTTCTTTAATTATGGGTTCAATGCACCTCTGACAGTTTCTTACTTTCCATTAGTATGACTTCCTGTCTCCAGTTGGCGTGATTAATGTGGCGTCCCACCGGTCCTTTCCATCCTTTAATTCCGCTTACTCCGTCTTCTCGTACTGCTTTTTTTGACTTTCCTTTTCCTGCTTGTTTCCATTTCGACGTGGCCATTGTCCTTCTCCTCGTCGAGTGTGTGTTCGTATGTTTGTTTTCCCTTTGTGTTTTTCCGCACGCTGGTCCTCTTTTGTTACTGTTTACAATTATGTTTTTTTTTTTTTTTACGGTGGGGTTGGTGGTCGACTGTCCTTGTACAGCTTCAGTCGACTCCCATTTATCACCCCTCTGAGTTCTCCGCCTGATAAGTCTTTCAACTATACATCTCCTCCATTTGTGACAAATTTTTCTTTGTACGGTCCTAGCTAATGAATTCTGAGCTTTCCTGGGTGTTGAATTGATTTGCTGTCATACATCAGTAATAGATCTCCTTCCTTGAAAGTTTTCTTCTTTATGTGTCTATCATGCCAAGCTTTGTCCCTTGCTTTCTGAACTTGTTGGTGGAAACCTGCTAAGATCCGGTCTTCCTCCATGGTCATTAACTAATTTAGTCACTCTTGTACCATGCCTCGTTCTGTCATATGTGTGATCGCTGCTACGCACAAGCTTGGTACTAATAATACTAATGGCACCACTGCTTCTTGGCCATAAACCAATTTAAATGGTGTGTGCCCTGTCAACTTTTTGCACGTAGTCCTGTAGACCCATAATACTGCTGGTACTTTGAGGTCCCAGTTCTCCCTGTTGACGTTACATATTTTAGTTAGCCGGTTTTCCAGGATTTTGTTAAATGCTTCCATTGTGCCATTTTCCTATGGATGATATGGTGTGCTCTTCTGATGATGGACTTCAAAATCTTCAGTTATAGCGCTGATAATGATGTTTATGAAGTGCGTTCCTTGGTCACTCATCAAAATTCTTGGGCATCCAAATCTAGTGATCACTTGCTCAAATAAAAAGTGCACTGCTATTTCTATGCTGCAATCCTTCACTGCTGCGGCTTCCGCCCATCTTGTTAGGTACTCCGTCACGGTGATAATGTATCTAGCTCCTGTTCTTTTTGTTGGTGGGTTGATTGGTTCCAAAAAGTCTATCACCCACTTATTGAATGCCTGCAATGTTACCTGTGGTCGTAATGGCATCTCGTCCCTTCTATTGGGTTTACCTACCCTTTGACAGACATCGCATGTTAGACAGTACTCCTTCGAGTCTCTATGAATTGTCGACCACCATAGTCCTGCGTGAAATACCTTCTATGCGGTAACGTTTCCTACATAATTCCCTCCTGCTATTCCCTCATGGGATTCTTCTAAAACTCTTGGTCTTTTGTTTTCTAACACATATCTTCGCCAGATGCTATCTGTGCCCATTTTGTATAGGTGTCCTGCAATCAGTTTATACTCGACATCACAGACTACCAGGTTTTTCTTTTGCGTGATGCTATATTCTTGCGTCGCAGTACCCGTGCTCAAGCACTGAATGATATATGTGAAGTGTTCATCAATGATTTGGACTGAAAATAACTGTGCATCCAGAAAGTTGTCTTCTAAATTCGTAGGTTCTTCTCCATTTGTGACTCTTGATAGGTGNATAAAAAGTGCACTCCTATTTCTGCGCTGCAATCCTTCACTACTGTGGCTTCCGCCCATCTTGTTAGGTACTCCGTCGCGGTGATAATGTATCTAGCTCCTGTTCTTTTTGTTGGTGGGTTGATTGGTTCCACAAAGTCTATCACCCACTTATTGAATGCCTGCAATGTTACCTGTGGTCGTAATGGCATCTCGTCCCTTCTATTGGGTTTACCTACCCTTTGACAGACATCACATGTTTGACAGTACTCCTTCGAGTCTCTGTGAATTGTCGACCACCATAGTCCTGCGTGCAATACCTTCTACGCGGTAACGTTTCCTGCATAATTCCCTCCTGCTATTCCCTCATGGGATTCTTCTAAAACTCTTGGTCTTTTGTTTTCTAACACATATCTTCGCCAGATGCTATCTGTGCCCATTTTGTATAGGTGTCTTGCAATCAGTTGATACTCGACATCGCAGACTACCAGGTTTTTCTTTTGCATGATGCTATATTCTTGCGTCGCAGTACCCGTGCTCAAGTACTGAATGATATATGTGAAGTGTTCATCAATGATTTGGACTGAAAATAACTGTGCATCCAGAAAGTTGTCTTCTAAATTCGTAGGTTCTTCTCCATTTGTGACTCTTGATAGGTGGTCAGGTCCTGCATTTAATTTTCCTGGCTTAACTATTACTTCAAATTCAAATTGTTGAAATGGCAGTAACCATCGACATATTCCCCCCCCCAACACTAGCTTGTTGACTAGTTATTTCAGGGCCGAGTGATCTGTGAACATCTTAAAGTGTTTTCCCAATAAGTAATGTCTGAATTTTTGCAGTGCGTAGACCATAGCTAGGCCTTCCCTTTCCATAGTGTTGTAGTTCTGCTCCAATTCTGACAACTTTCTGCTCGCAAATGTTATCGGGTGATCCAATTCTACCACTCCTGGCTGTGTTAAGATAGCTCCAAGTGATATGGCTGATGCATCTACATGCACGTGGAATTTCTTCTCCCAATCTGGAAATACTAATATCAGCATGGTGACCATGTTTTCCTTCAGGGTATCCAAACCGTGTTGGCATTCGTCATTCCACTGAAACTTTGTGTCCTTTCTTAACAAATTTTCCATTGGTGCAGTAATCTACACGTATCCTTTTATGAATTTCATGTAGTATCATGTATGTCCCAACGTTGCTCTTCGCTGACATACTGTTTTTGGTGGTGGTAAGTTAACAATTACGACAATCTTTGCATGATCTACTAATAAACCTTGTTTGCATACTATATGGCCCAATAGTATCCCAAATGATGTTCCAAAAATGCATTTCTTTATGTTCAATGATATCTGGCACTGCCTACATCTTTCTAACATCAGGCGTAAAACTTCTACATGGTCCTTCAACAAACTGTAGACTGTCCAATCGTCCAGGTATACCTTGAGAAATTGATGGATGAATTCTTTAAACGNCACGTAGTCCTGTAGACCCATAATACTGCTGGTACTTTGAGGTCCCAGTTCTCCCTGTTGACGTTACATATTTTAGTTAGCCGGTTTTCCAGGATTTTGTTAAATGCTTCCATTGTGCCATTTTCCTATGGATGATATGGTGTGCTCTTCTGATGATGGACTTCAAAATCTTCAGTTATAGCGCTGATAATGATGTTTATGAAGTGCGTTCCTTGGTCACTCATCAAAATTCTTGGGCATCCAAATCTAGTGATCACTTGCTCAAATAAAAAGTGCACTGCTATTTCTATGCTGCAATCCTTCACTGCTGCGGCTTCCGCCCATCTTGTTAGGTACTCCGTCACGGTGATAATGTATCTAGCTCCTGTTCTTTTTGTTGGTGGGTTGATTGGTTCCAAAAAGTCTATCACCCACTTATTGAATGCCTGCAATGTTACCTGTGGTCGTAATGGCATCTCGTCCCTTCTATTGGGTTTACCTACCCTTTGACAGACATCGCATGTTAGACAGTACTCCTTCGAGTCTCTATGAATTGTCGACCACCATAGTCCTGCGTGAAATACCTTCTATGCGGTAACGTTTCCTACATAATTCCCTCCTGCTATTCCCTCATGGGATTCTTCTAAAACTCTTGGTCTTTTGTTTTCTAACACATATCTTCGCCAGATGCTATCTGTGCCCATTTTGTATAGGTGTCCTGCAATCAGTTTATACTCGACATCACAGACTACCAGGTTTTTCTTTTGCGTGATGCTATATTCTTGCGTCGCAGTACCCGTGCTCAAGCACTGAATGATATATGTGAAGTGTTCATCAATGATTTGGACTGAAAATAACTGTGCATCCAGAAAGTTGTCTTCTAAATTCGTAGGTTCTTCTCCATTTGTGACTCTTGATAGGTGGTCAGGTCCTGCATTTAATTTTCCTGGCTTAACTATTACTTCAAATTCAAATTGTTGAAATGGCAGTAACCATCGACATATTCCCCCCCCCAACACTAGCTTGTTGACTAGTTATTTCAGGGCCGAGTGATCTGTGAACATCTTAAAGTGTTTTCCCAATAAGTAATGTCTGAATTTTTGCAGTGCGTAGACCATAGCTAGGCCTTCCCTTTCCATAGTGTTGTAGTTCTGCTCCAATTCTGACAACTTTCTGCTCGCAAATGTTATCGGGTGATCCAATTCTACCACTCCTGGCTGTGTTAAGATAGCTCCAAGTGATATGGCTGATGCATCTACATGCACGTGGAATTTCTTCTCCCAATCTGGAAATACTAATATCAGCATGGTGACCATGTTTTCCTTCAGGGTATCCAAACCGTGTTGGCATTCGTCATTCCACTGAAACTTTGTGTCCTTTCTTAACAAATTTTCCATTGGTGCAGTAATCTACACGTATCCTTTTATGAATTTCATGTAGTATCATGTATGTCCCAACGTTGCTCTTCGCTGACATACTGTTTTTGGTGGTGGTAAGTTAACAATTACGACAATCTTTGCATGATCTACTAATAAACCTTGTTTGCATACTATATGGCCCAATAGTATCCCAAATGATGTTCCAAAAATGCATTTCTTTATGTTCAATGATATCTGGCACTGCCTACATCTTTCTAACATCAGGCGTAAAACTTCTACATGGTCCTTCAACAAACTGTAGACTGTCCAATCGTCCAGGTATACCTTGAGAAATTGATGGATGAATTCTTTAAACGCGACAATGACTACTCTGGAGAATATTGCTGGTGCATTCTTTAGTCCAAACAACATGACTGTGTATTGGTAGGATCCCCATTCTGTCGCAAACATGGTCTTGTATCTGTCTTCTTGTGTGATCTTAATCTGATGGTAGCCTGAAAATCCATCAGTGAATGAGTAGGCTTCGTGTCCTCCTATGTTTTCTAATACTTCATCCGTGAAAGGTGTAGGGAATGGGTCATGTAGGCATGCATCGTTCAACTTCCTTAAGTCGACACATGTCCTTATCCCTCCTTGTTTCTTGTCATGCACTACCGTTGGGCTTATCCATTCTGATTCTTCGACCAGTTCTATGATTCTTGTTTCGAGCATCCTGTCGATCTCAACTTTGAATTTCTGCTTATATATTGGGTTCAATCTGTATGGTCATTGTCTGATCGATCTTGCTTCAGGTCTGAGTGGTATCTTCATTTCTCCTAGCTCTCCGACTATACCCTTCATCTCTGTAAATGTTGTGGGAAACAAATCACTATACTCATGCAACAAATCTGTTATGCTTTCTACTGTCTGCTCATCCCAGTAGTCTCTAATGCTGGCCATTTTGGGGTGCTCAATTGTCCCAATGTTGAATTTATTTACTTTGATCAGCGCAAAAATGACTTTTGATTCTATGGGTGGACCTTCCACATCTATTTCTCCTTCTTCTTATTCAATCTGAATATCGCACAGATCATCTTTATCCGATGCTTTCTCTTGTACATGGTAACATGACAACAATTCCTTGACTGTCTATTTGTTCCGCTGTTGTTCTTTTGTGATAATTTCTACTTCTGGTTCTTTAATAAATATCACTCTTATCTTTTTAAGAGTGGAATCTATGTTGGGGTTCTCATGCTCGAATGAGAAAGTGACTGTAAAACTCTGTTGCAATGTCGCCCAGGTCATAGTTCCCTTGCAAAATTCCTGGTCTGTGTATCAGTTCACTGGTATGCACTCTAGAGTGTGTATAAAATGATGAGGCCATTCCTCCGGGGGTGTCATTTTCCACAGCGTTCTACAGTTCTCCAAGTGTTCTGCTGGTTCCCTTTGTCCATCATATTTCTGCTATTTGTTGTTTTGCTGTTCTGCGCTGAACCTTATGCGCAGTAACCGCTTACATTGGTACCAATCTGTGACTGTCTCTTTGTGTGCCCCCACCATCTTGCAGGTGTGGCCTTGAGTGCTAGATCAAGTGATAACATTCTCTGATTATCTAACAATGCGTCTTCATACTGTGTCAAGAATGTTTCCAAATCGTTTATTCTGTGGAAATTGGGTGGTTACCTAATTTCTGTGTCGACTCATCTTACTGCACAGTCTATTTGTGCACATCTTCTCGTGGATACTTCATGTAGCCTTTGTTTCCATTTCTCTAAACTGACGTCTGAGTTTGTTGCACATGAAGTAATGCTCCACCAACTGAGTATCCCATCCGTAGTTGGGTTCACGTAATCCTCATCGTGCGCAGTTTTTCTGTACAACTGGCTGTTTTCCTCTAAGTCTAGGAAAGTAGGTTCTACAAACATCGCCCCTTCCGATGGATCTAATGGCGCGATGAACCTGTATTCTCCTAACTCAAATGTCATTTTGCTGGTCTTCAAGTTGATTATGGCCTGGTTGTCAAATGCCCAATCCAGACCAAGCAACGCTGGGTAAGGTGTTGTGCCGTCCACTATTTCAATGAATTCATAATCTGCTTTAGTGCGCACTCCATCTAGGTCTACTGTCACTCCTTTCAGTCTACCGATTGGTAGGACTCTGTGTTGGTTTGCTAGTTTTAGTCGAACAACTGAATATCCTAATGTGGGCTCTCCCATGCATTGCCATGTCTTCTTTGGTAATACATTAACTTCAGATCCTATATCTAGTATGATATCGCCCATGTTGAAATCCTCGATGTTGGCATTCAGTTTGAACTCCCTACTGGTTCTTCTCCTTGTATGTAGGTGATTGATAGTTTTTGGTTCTAGTTTTCCTTCCGTCTCGATGCTACATTTTTCTAGTATGTTTTGCAATATTTTCATTGATGATGGGTCATTTAATACTTTTACACATGATTGAAAAAAGCCTTTGATTGTACTTACTTGTCCCATGGGTTGCATTTTGTTGGTATGATCCAATAATGGAGGCATCTCGTACTCTGGTGCTTCTTTGTTTTGTTGCGCAGTTGAATTTGACGCCATGTATTCCTTATGAAATTCTTGTCTGGCTTCCTTAAATTTTTCGTTCTCATTCTGTGTGTCTAATTGTTTCCTTGGTTCGACATTCTTCTTCAACCACTGATTTTATACTAGTTCTTGTCGGACTGCGTCATTTCCTGTTTTTGCTCCTCCGCGAGTAACTATGTTGATGTTCTGTCCTTCATCCATTGCTTCGACTGAAATCCACTGAACATTCTAGTTGTTCTGGTTTCTCTTTTCTAGGATCTTTACTAATAGTGTCGGACATTCCTCCGTATCATGGTCTGATGTGCGACAATACATACAAGTCACTGGTGGAAGTGGACATTCCCTTGCGTAATGTCCCAGTTGTTGACAATTGTGACATACCACTGGTCCTCTACCTGGTCCTCTACCTCCTCTTACTCGTCCTCCACCTCTGTAGCCTACTCTATCTCCTCTCGACGCATTATACTGAGGTGTCTGATTATACTGCGCGGTATTGTACTGAGGCTGCGCTGTGTTGTATTACGGCTGCACATTATTATATGGTTGTTGCGTAGTATTATACTGCTGCTACCCAGTGTTGTATGGAGCTAGAACTTGATTAAACTGTGGTGCGGCTTGCCCAGTCATCATTTCTGCCTGCACTCTATATGCCTCTGATGTCCTTTCTCGCATCAACTCCATAGTTCTATAATATTTGTCGTCGTGGCCTACTGACTTTAAAAAGGTGCAATAGGAACTCTTTGGGACTGTCTGGTATTTCTACATCATCGTGCAACGATAAGGATCATGACCCAGTTTCTTGCAGATTTCGCACCACAATCCTCCTGTTGGTAACAGATTTGGCATTCTTGTTGCCATATACTGCATGAATGTTGGACTTTTGTTCTTGTGGTGTCCTTCCGTCCTACATGTAGTGCACCAAACAACTTCTCGTTTGTCCTTGTTCTCATTCTGGTTCAGCTGAAATGTTAGATTCTTCAAGTCCTCCTTCAATTCTTCGATAGCTGGGTCCGTGTGTTGATACTGATTTTCTTCTAGTTGCAGGGCTGCCTGCAGAGCCTCTTCCTGCATCTGGAACTTCTGTTGTCGCAATGGGTATTTTAAGTGTGGTAGAAATGAGTAGACAAATAGGTGCCGATGTTGCATATCGGTTATAAGACATTTTAACTTTCCCTTCAATCGCTTGAATCTCTGATCAATGTCCCATACATACTCTCCTACTTTTTTTCTTATGTCGATCATCTCGTTCATGTATTAATCCTCTGAAATTGGCTTCTGGAACTCATTTACCAATAGTTTCTTAATGTATGTCTGTGTCCTTGTCATCCCAAGTTCATTGTTTGCATCGAGACTCATGTACCAGTCTAGTGCGCGGTCTCTTAGCGTAATAGATAATTGCGCAAGTTTGATATATTCATCAATGATTTGTTTTGCTTCCCAGATCTTTGCACAAATGAACAAATGTTTCTCAGGGTCTTCTGCTACTTCTCCTTGAAATTATGGTAACCTAATGGTGGGATCATGTCCTACCATTCTGAATGCTGAACTACTACCTCCGTGTGGTGTAGATACTTGACTAGTGCTACCTGAACTGGCTCCAACAATTGTTGTTCCTTATGTAGATGTACTTCCTAGTGTCTGATTACTTCTGAACTTCGGTTGTCTAAACGGTGGTGTTCCCTTTGGTGTATTAGTCGCACATAGGTTTATGGGTTCCACCCTGACATTAATATGGATAGGATTGTTTCCTTCTCTTCCCGCTCTTGCACCTCTCNACTGAATGATATATGTGAAGTGTTCATCAATGATTTGGACTGAAAATAACTGTGCATCCAGAAAGTTGTCTTCTAAATTCGTAGGTTCTTCTCCATTTGTGACTCTTGATAGGTGGTCAGGTCCTGCATTTAATTTTCCTGGCTTAACTATTACTTCAAATTCAAATTGTTGAAATGGCAGTAACCATCGACATATTCCCCCCCCCAACACTAGCTTGTTGACTAGTTATTTCAGGGCCGAGTGATCTGTGAACATCTTAAAGTGTTTTCCCAATAAGTAATGTCTGAATTTTTGCAGTGCGTAGACCATAGCTAGGCCTTCCCTTTCCATAGTGTTGTAGTTCTGCTCCAATTCTGACAACTTTCTGCTCGCAAATGTTATCGGGTGATCCAATTCTACCACTCCTGGCTGTGTTAAGATAGCTCCAAGTGATATGGCTGATGCATCTACATGCACGTGGAATTTCTTCTCCCAATCTGGAAATACTAATATCAGCATGGTGACCATGTTTTCCTTCAGGGTATCCAAACCGTGTTGGCATTCGTCATTCCACTGAAACTTTGTGTCCTTTCTTAACAAATTTTCCATTGGTGCAGTAATCTACACGTATCCTTTTATGAATTTCATGTAGTATCATGTATGTCCCAACGTTGCTCTTCGCTGACATACTGTTTTTGGTGGTGGTAAGTTAACAATTACGACAATCTTTGCATGATCTACTAATAAACCTTGTTTGCATACTATATGGCCCAATAGTATCCCAAATGATGTTCCAAAAATGCATTTCTTTATGTTCAATGATATCTGGCACTGCCTACATCTTTCTAACATCAGGCGTAAAACTTCTACATGGTCCTTCAACAAACTGTAGACTGTCCAATCGTCCAGGTATACCTTGAGAAATTGATGGATGAATTCTTTAAACGTGACAATGACTACGCTGGAGAATATTGCTGGTGCATTCTTTAGTCCAAACAACATGACTGTGTATTGGTAGGATCCCCATTCTGTCGCAAACATGGTCTTGTATCTGTCTTCTTGTGTGATCTTAATACGATGGTAGCCTGAAAATCCATCAGTGAATGAGTAGGCTTCGTGTCCTCCTACGTTTTCTAATACTTCATCCGTGAAAGGTGTAGGGAATGGGTCATGTAGGCATGCATCGTTCAACTTCCTCAAGTCGACACATGTCCCTATCCCTCCTTGTTTCTTGTCATGCACTACCGTTGGGCTTATCCATTCTGATTCTTCAACTAGTTCTATGATTTTGGTTTCGAGCATCCTGTCGATCTCAGCTTTGAATTTCTTCTTATATATTGGGTTCAATCTGTATGGTCATTGTCTGATCGATCTTGCTTCAGGTCTGAGTGGTATATTCATTTCTCCTAGCTCTCCGACTATACCCTTCATCTCTGTAAATGTTGTGGGAAACAACTCACTATACTCGTGCAACAAATCTGTTATGCTTTCTACTGTTTGCTCATCCCAGTAGTCTCTAATGTTGGCCATTTTGGGGTGCTCAATTGTCCCAATGTTGAATTTATTTACTTTGATCAGCGCAAAAATGACTTTTGATTCTATGGGTGGACCTTACACATCTATTTCTCCTTCTTCTTATTCAATTTGAATATCGCACAGATCATCTTTATCCGATGCTTTCTCTTGTACATGGTAACATGACAACAGTTCCTTGACTGTCTATTTGTTCCGCTGTTGTTCTTTTGTGATAATTTCTACTTCTGGTTCTTTAATAAATATCACTCCTCTTATCTTTTTAAGAGTGGAATCTATGTTGGGGTTCTCATGCTCGAATGAGAAAGTGACTGTAAAATTCTGTTGCAATGTCGCCCAGGTCATAGTTCCCTTGCGCAATTCCTGGTCTGTGTATCAGTTCACTGGTATGCACTCTAGAGTGTGTATAAAATGATGAGGCCATTCCTCTGGGGGTGTCATTTTCCACAACGTTCTATAGCTCTCCAAGTGTTCTGCTGGTTCCCTTTGTCCATCATATTTCTTCTATTTGTTGTTTTGCTGTTCTGCACTAAACCTTATGCGCAGTAACCGCTTACATTGGTACCAATCTGTGACTGTCTCTTTGTGTGCGCCCTACCATCTTGCAGGTGTGGCCTTGAGTGCTAGATCAAGTGATAACATTATCTGATTATCTAACAATGCGTCTTCATACTGTGTCAAGAATGTTTCCAAATCGTTTATTCCATGGAAACTGGGTGGTTACATGATTTCTGTGTCGACTCATCTTACTGCGCGGTCTATTTGTGCACATCTTCTCGTGGATACTTCATGTAGCCTTTGTTTCCAGTTCTCTAAACTGACGTCTGAGTCTGTTGCACATGAAGTAATGCTCCACCAATTGAGTATCCCATCTACAGTTGGGTTCACGTAATCCTCATCGCACGCAACTGTTATGTACAACTGGCTATTTTCCTCTAAGTCTAGGAAAGTAGGTTCTACAAACCTCTCCCCTTCCGATGGATCTAATGGCACGATGACCCTGTATTCTCCTAACTCAAATGTCATTTTGCTGGTCTTCAAGTTGATTATGGTCTGGTTGTCAAATGCCCAATCCAGACCAAGCAACGCTGGGTAAGGTGTTGTGTCGTCCACTATTTCAATGACTTCATAATCTGCTTTAGTGCGCACTCCATCTAGGTCTACTGTCACTCCTTTCAGTCTATCGATTGGTAGGACTATGTGTTGGTTTGCTAGTTTTAGTCGAACAACTGAATATCCTAATGTGGGCTCTCCCATGCATTGCCATGTCTTCTTTGGTAATACATTTACTTCAGATCCTATATCCAGTATGATATTGCCCATGTTGAAATCCTCGATGTTGGCATTCAGTTTGAACTCCCTACTAGTTCTTCTCCTTGTATGTAGGTGATTGACAGTTTTTGGTTCTAGTTTTCCTTCCGTCTCGATGCTACATTTTTCTAGTATGTTGTGCAATATTTTCATTGATGATGGGTCATTTAATACTTTTACACATGATTGAAAAAAGCCTTTGATTGTACTTACTTGTCCCATGGGTTGCATTTTGTTGGTATGATCCAATAATGGAGGCATCTCGTACTCTTGTGCTTCTTTGTTTTGTTGCGCAGTTGAATTTGACGCCATGTATTCCTTATGAAATTCTTGTCTGGCTTCCTTAAATTTTTCTTTCTCATTCTGTGTGTCTAATTGTTTCCTTGGTTCAACGTTCTTCTTCAACCACTGATTTTATACTAGTTCTTGTCGGACTGCGTCATTTCCTGTTTTTGCTCCTCCGCGAGTAACTATGTTGATGTTCTGTCCTTCATCCCTTGCTTCGACTGAAATCCACTGAACATTCTAGTTGTTCTGGTTTCTCTTTTCCAGGATCTTTACTAATAGTGTCGGACATTCCTCCGTATCATGGTCCGATGCACGACAATACATACAAGTCACTGGTGGAAGTGGACATTCCCTTGCGTAATGTCCCAGTTGTTGACAATTGTGACATACCACTGGTCCTATACCTCGTCCTCTGCCTCCTCTTACTCGTCCTCCCCCTCTGTAGCCTACTCTATCTCCTCTCGACGCATTATACTGAAGTGTCTGATTATACTGCGCGGTATTGTACTGAGGCTGCGCTGTGTTGTATTGCGTTTGCACATTATTATATGGTTGTTGCGTAGTATTATACTTCTGCTTCCCAATGTTGTATGGAGCTAGAACTTGATTAAACTGTGGTGCATATTGCCCAGTCATCATTTCTGCCTGCACTCTATATGCATCTGATGTCCTTTCTCGCATCAACTCCGTAGTTCTATAATCTTTGTCGTTGTGGCCTACTGACTTGCAAAAGGTGCAATAGGTGCAATAAGAACTCTTTGGGACTGTCTGGTATTTCTACATCATCGTGCAGGGATAAGGATCATGACCCGATTTCTTGCATATTTCGCACCACAATCCTCCTGTTGGTAACATATTTGGCATTCTTGTTGCCATATACTGCATGAATGTTGGACTTTCGTTCTTGTGGTGTCCTTCCATCCTGCATGTAGTGCATCAAACAACTTCTCGTTTGTCCTTGTTCTCATTCTGGTTCAGCTAAAATGTTAGATTCTTCAAGTCCTCCTTCAATTCTTCGATAGCTGGGTCCGTGTGTTGATACTGATTTTCTTCTAGTTGCAGGGCTGCTTGCAGAGCCTCTTCCTGCATCTGGAACTTCTGTTGTCGCAATGGGTATTTTAAGTGTGGTAGAAATGAGTAGACAAATAGGTGCCGATGTTGCATATCAGTTATAAGACATTTTAACTTTCCCTTCAATCGCTTGAATCTCTGATCAATGTCCCATACATACTCTCCTACTTTTTTTCTTATGTCGATCATCTCGTTCATGTATTAATCCTCTGAAATTGGCTTCTGGAACTCATTTACCAATAGTTTCTTAATGTATGTCTGTGTCCTTGTCATCCCAAGTTCATTGTTTGCATCGAGACTCATGTACCAGTCTAGTGCGCGGTCTCTTAGCGTAATAGATAATTGCGCAAGTTTGATATATTCATCAATGATTTGTTTTGCTTCCCAGATCTTTGCACAAATGAACAAATGTTTCTCAGGGTCTTCTGCTACTTCTCCTTGAAATTATGGTAACCTAATGGTGGGATCATGTCCTACCATTCTGAATGCTGAACTACTACCTCCGTGTGGTGTAGATACTTGACTAGTGCTACCTGAACTGGCTCCAACAATTGTTGTTCCTTATGTAGATGTACTTCCTAGTGTCTGATTACTTCTGAACTTCGGTTGTCTAAACGGTGGTGTTCCCTTTGGTGTATTAGTCGCACATAGGTTTATGGGTTCCACCCTGACATTAATATGGATAGGATTGTTTCCTTCTCTTCCCGCTCTTGCACCTCTC